>RJWT010022935.1:0-16998 GCA_004365215.1 Cuniculus paca | reverse complement strand
CTTGACTGGATCCTTTGGATCTCTAGCATGCAGGTTCATCTCTTGCACTTTTCTGCATTTGATTCTGTGGGCAAGTATTGTAGGCTACTCTTGTAAATGCTTGTGTCCTATGTAAAATCTGTTCTCTTGCAAACACTGACAACACTTGGAATCTGTTGACTCCACTGCAAGGTGACATCTTCAAGATGGAGTATGTCAAGATAAAAGTAACTAAAATAACTTTCAAAATTCAGAGAGACATCTGATTAGTAGCCTTTACAATATTCCAGATCCTTCTTTGGAGCAATGCCTAAAAGTCTCCAGCTATTATCTTAAAAGATAGTCACTAGGATTACAGAAAAAGCAGATTCACATGACTAAAACTGCCACAGAGACGATGTTTTCTTGGAAAACAAATAACATCTCAAGCCATGTGGATTTCTCCAAGTAATAAAACCAGAACTGTGACAGTAATCAATTTAACCCTATCCCATGTTAGCTAATGCTTTTTATGAATTGGCCAATCTGATCCTCTGTATCAGAGTGAGTCTCTTTCAGCTACTCAAGGAGGAATACTCTCTCCATCTTTCTTCTTACTTTCCAATTAAACCTTGCCTATAAATCCATCCTATTGCTTTAGTTTTAATTTCTGTTTTAGCAAAAACAAGGACTCACGCTAGCTAGTGACAGTACAAGTCAATAATATGTATACAGTTGAGCTTCCTTTAATTTGTCCATCCTGATCTACCCTTTGTCCTTTTCTATCCTGTCCTGTGTTCTATCTAGGCTCACAGTCTAAGTTTACATCAACATGTTATTCATTTCACCACCATATGGACTCCAAAAACATTGTAGAACATCTAAGACAGGGAGGAGAGAGTCACTGTGGAGTAATGTTTCCATCTTGATTGCCATGCTGTGCTGAGGGCTCTGCCCATTCATTGGCTGAAAGACAAACATCCTCTCCTATTATTTCCAAACATCCTTCTGTGCCTCAGTGGCAATAACCAATTCCTCTGGCTACCCCTTCAGGTCCTGGAGTTCCAATACCATCATTTCAGGAGTAATTCAATACCATTCTCACCTCTATAAATAGTTATTTATTAAACTGTCTTTGGTTTATGTAACTTGAATATGCCTGGAATGACTTCTGGCTTTATGGTTCAACCTACCAAAAGGTTCTGTTTACTGTTATGAGGAGGATCAGAAGTTGGCTTTGGGATACACTAATTTTATCAAACCAATGCCATTTGAGTACAAATGCAAGTTTCTCAAATTAGAAAAGAAATATGTTCCAAAGGTAAACATTTCAAAAATAGCAATAGAAACTACATGCTAGAATCCTGAGTTACCCAATGATTCAATGAGAAATGGCCAACAGATGGCAGAAGAACTGACAGGTTACCCCATGCTGTCAGGGTAAACTCTTCTCTGGGCAGCAAGGTAAGTGTCACACTCCTTGTTCTTGAGTACAGGAAAGGACACATGTGAGTTCTAGTGAGAGGTAGTGTGAGTTATGAACCAGCTGTGGTATAGTCTGGGCTGGAGAACAAGCCATCTCCTGAAGCCTTTTCATGGGTGCAACCCAGTCTTTCAAGTGCCTGAGATTTCCTGTGTTGCTCATCCTCTTTCTGCTTGCCCCTGGTCACTCAGGTTCCCCTTTCACAAGTTCTGTACCTCCCTGGTTCACTTCCCCATACCATATTTGTAGACTTAGAAAATCTTTTGCTTGTTTTAGTCTATCTCCTTCTACTTTACATTGGTGCCATCTTTTTCTTCTGCCATTGCTTAATAGACTTTGATGGACCATTAAACCCAGAGTACAAATCATTAGTCACTGAAAAACTCCTTCCCCAGACTTCCCTAGAGGAAAAATATTTGCATTTTTCCTTTAGTGAAGCAAAGAAAGAAGAGAAAATAAAAATTCTTTCCTCACTAAACACAAAGAATTTAAAGGAAAATGGATACAATATCTGAATACTTGAGGTTTTTGCAATCTGATAGGACTGAAGGAGGTTCAATAAGGAGAAATACAAAGTTGATGATAAAGTTGTAGTGAGACTAAATTAATGTGTGAAAATGTACTAAGAAGGAAAATTAAAATTAGACATTTGAAAAGTTAAAGTAGATAGGTTTTAAGGAGGAAAGAATTTGAGGATGACACTTGAAAAAGAGGAAATATGTGAATCATAAGAGAAGAGAGGATTTACATTTCAGGGTCAGAATTTATCATAAACTAAGAAAATATTCTGGATATCATCAGTAAGTGTTATGCAAATTTAGCAAGATTTTAACTTTCCTGTCTTTGTCTTAACACGTAGGTATAGACAAGTGATTCATCTGATTTTTTTTCTTGTAGATCAGAGAGAATAATATCATTCTAAGAAGGTGGATGAGGAAACATGGCAGACCTCAGATATTCAATCAAGTTCACATTTAGCAAACGAGGAAAGAATTCAGTCTAACCAGAAAAGTACCAGGCAAGGAACAGTTTACCAAGTTGTGGTAATCCCTACAAAGGCACATTTGTTTTAGGAGGATTAAGAAGTGACTTGTAAAAAAAAAAAAAAGTGACTTGTGAGACTCATTCAACAGTGCACAGAACAAGATAAAGCCCAAATTGAATGTAGTATCTCTGAATTTTAAGGGTTATTGGACTGATAATTGCATAGAAAGACATTTTCCCCTTAAATTATAAATAATTACATCTAAAGACTTAATTCTCTACACAATTCCCATAACACAATTTTAATTTTGAAATTATTTCATGTTTTCATGAAATACCTATCAAATCAACAAGTTGATTAGGAAACACAAAATTGGAAAAATCCTGAGTGAATTGAACTGTGAATAATTTGAATAAAGAATTTCAGCCAAAGAGAGGGACATAGAAGTGGTCATATATTGACCTACATACCTATGATTAGGAGAAAATTTCCATCATAATTTTAATTCTGAAGTTTGAGTTTCTCTCTCTCTAATAAATAAATCATCTAGAAAATAATCTGTTTTCTGTTAGCTAAGAAATATAATGCAGCTTGAAGAAAGCATTTTCTGTTGAAAATGTGTAAAACTAATTTCTAGTTTCTCTGACTATTGAATTACAGATATTAGCAACAGAAACACATACAGGAGAAAGAAACCAATCTATCAGTCAAGGAGTAATGGGAAAATAAGTAGAGAGTTTAATAAAAATACAAAGGGAACACAGCAAATGTATTAAATATAAAGGGTACTGTATTACAATAAGAAAACTGCCCTTTGACTGCCAAAGTCAGATGGCCAAGAGCTGCATGAGCTGTAGTGTGTCTGCTAATTGTGGTACATACAAAAAGCACATTTAGAATGATTAAATTTTAAAATATTGATTATAAACTGTATAATATGCAAATGAAATGTAATGAAATTGCTTCATTTTTAAAAGATAAATTAAAAGATCACAAAAAGGTGTGTCAATGAGGTGGGAGAGTAAGGCTGGAGTAAAACAGGTCAAAAAACTGGGTACAATTTGTCAAACTTAGGAAGACACAGAGCATATGTGCAAAACACAGGATTCAGAAAGACTGCAGTTCCCGAGCACTGAACCCCAAATCAATGAAAGAAATACTATTTTCAATTCTTCATTTACATCTGGCATGAAGTCAAGTGAGCCTTTTGATAAGACAATTAAAGCTGGCCCTAGACAATGTGAGTTGTCATAGAACATCATCTCAATGCCTTATTTACATTAGAAAGAAGCTAACACATGAGATTGGGGCATGACAAAACTGGCCAGGGAGGTAGGCATGACTTGTTAATTATAAGATTCTGGAACACAGAAAAACAGTTCTCTGCAGGTGCACTTCTCAGGAAAACTCAAGAGCAGGTTTTCAACAGAATGGCCTAGACCTGATATCAACCCATGGTGTGGGATCACAGTACTGCCTCTCGGGATTTATGCATGAAGTTCTTGTGGGTTTCCTTAAGATTTGGAAAGTTTAAAGGACACTGACACCAAGAAAAGCTTCCTATCATGGCTTTCCTCACAATAGCACCCCACCCTCTTTCTCCAGGGTGTTCTTTTACCTTGCTTTTCCTCTTTTCCTCAGCTCAAGCTCAATCTGCAGTGCCAGTTTCTACCGCATTCTTTACTTTTACATCCTCAAATAAAGTCTGCCCCTGATTTTTGCTTGTTTTGTTCAATTCTTTGTTCAATATGAGAAGAACCTGGAATCTAACTCCAGAAAAGGGGAGCAACCCAAAACCCCATAACATTTATTTGGCGAGCCACTTTTAGAAGGAGCTGCCTGATAACAAAGCCAATCCAGGAACTCAATATGAAAAGGACCCTTTCCTTTGTTGTAGCTGCCACTATATACCTGTTCCCCTGCCCACTCTCATGCTTTGCAGAGTGTACTTCTATTCTACTTTCAAAAGATTTATATCCCCAATTACTTTTCTGTGTGTCTTGTTCAATTCTTTCTTCGATACAACAAGAACCAAGAAAGAATTCCCCCAGAATCCACGGTCCCAGTAACACTCTCTTGGTGAGCTCAGCCAGGAAGTAAGAAACTTTTGAAGAAATTCACTTTTTTGTCGTTTTTTTCTCTTCACTTCCCCTTTTTTTCCTTTTCTTTTTTTGTATCTCATTGTTGGCACAAGTTGGGCAGTTATGAGCTGCTAGGTTGTCTGTTGCCAACTTGGTTGTGGTTTAAGACTCCACTAGTGCAAGAAAACTTCTGTGCACCATGCAGGTTCCATGTGTGTGTGACCTACAGTGTACCAGGACTCTTTTGCACTACTTTGGTTCTTGACAATACTTTATTCAACTTCGTCATTCATTTTGGGGGAAATAACTCAGTAACTTGGTCTCCTGCTTAAGTAGCCACCTACCTCAGCTTGGGCCTTTTGTGCTCACCATGATCAAAGTCTTATTTGGGCTTTCACTTTAGGTGGCCTGGTCTTTTATCTCTAGCTGTTCTTAGTGAGTTACTTGCTTCAAGGTTCCATTTTCTAAAACCACAGTGAGCTCTGCAAGACTTTATCTTAATGTGTTGAAGAATAGGCTTCTATCCCTACAGCTGAAAAAATAATTACCAAAGTCTTTTATTATCAGGATAAATGGGAGGAATACAGTAACTCAAGTAGTTAGATGGAGCCAGTAGGGGGTTGCATCCTTATCTTTCAGGAATCATAGTGGGCCAAGGCTATAGAGAGGTCTAAGGAAAATAAGTAGCAGGGGGTGGGGGCGTCAGTGCTGCTCACTTTGTTAGAGTCATGTGGTAGTGAATTTGAGTTTCTAAGGTGATGCACAACAGTTCAGTGAGTCTTCACCTTCCTACTGGGATACACTCAGAAGGATATCAGACACTACAGATCTAGCCACCTCTGAAAACACCCACTTATGACTACATGGGGCTTTCAGGGAACAACAGTATGTTATACATTTTGTTTGATTGTTTGTTTTTGAGATAGGGTTTTACTATGTAGTTCAGGCTGACCTTGAACTCAGCTATGTAGAACAGACTGACCTCCACTCATGGAGATTCTCCTGTCTCACCTTTCCAACTGCTGGGATTACAAGCATGTGCACCATGCTCAACTGTATGGTTTTTTCTAGATATATAGTATTTACATCTCTACATCACGCAGTTTGGATCACAAAGTTCAGTTAATATCATGAGTTTTAAAACTCCTAATAGTTTATGTGTGGTGTGATATCATTTGTAATAATGAAAAAGTTATGCTTTGTCAAACATGGTCATTAAAATAAACAGTATATCTTTTGAATAAAACATTTTTAAGTAGAGATAGTAGTTTGCACTAAAAACTTGTAAGAAAAATTCAAAATGTAATATATAGGGATAATGCCAAATTTTATGTTTAAAACAAGGCTTAAAATGCTAATCTATTCTTAGTAAAATTTAAAGTAAACTTTAAAACATGTATTACCTATGTCAAAATAATGCTTTGTGCTCTCTTCTGTCTTGTGAGGTTTTAAATGTTTAAAGAAATGAGTCTTAGGAAGTCTATGGTTATTTGGATATCTATTTAAAATGTTGTTTTACAATTTTGGTTACATAAATTACCATTATATATAATTTGCTGTTTTAAAAAATATACTTGTTTTGGTGTAATGAAGTCATTCATGATCATTGTTTCATATGTATAAAATTTACCATGTTGTCTTACTAAATTGCTACCTTATATATCACAACCATAACTGGCAAAAGTTATGATGTTCTGATTTTTTTTTTGTCAAAAATGTGTGCTCTTAGTTGGTAAAATAAACATTAATTCTTGCACACTGTTCAAAATGTTTAAAGTTCTGTATGTGAATACTTGAGAAATCTTAAAAGTGTTACTAAACTGTAATTCTTGATCTCTGAATTAGTAAATTATATATTTTCTCCCAAATAGTGATTCACAGGAAAGGGGATTCAAAATACTTGCTTTGATACACTTTCCAGCTGAACTAAGCCTGATTGACCTATATATTTGCTGTCTTAAATTAACTTGGTTACCACATTTCTCAGTTCAAATTTACTGTATGGACTGGAACTGCTTTGTTGTTTTTGGTTTGTTTTATGTCTGTTTATAACTCTTTGTCAAAGTTGCAATGCTTTAGAGATCTGACTATCAAATAGTATTACACTTGACAACAGACTCTAGAAAATCTCAGCCTACAAGCCATTCTTTCCAAATCGCTATTAATTGCTCAAATTGGGAAAGAAAGGTTTTAGGACACCAACTCAAATGACTGTCAGATTCACTCCAACTTGGAGTGTGTTCTGACTGACCATCAGTGGGGAATACTACCTCGACACAGAGGGATAAAGCTACAGTTGGTTAATTGGAAATACCTTCAAAAAAATACATTTAGAGACAAGGAGGAAACTTGTGAACATCAGCAGTCACCTGTGTGTCAACTCTACCAAACTAAGTACAGTTGCATAGGGAATAAATAAAGGTTCTTATGCGTAATTGATAAAAAGAAAAAATAACAGAAAGAAAGAGAGAGAGAAAGAAAGAGAAAGAAAGAAAGAGAGAAAGAAAGAAGAAAAAGAAAGAAAGAAAAGATCTTCTAGAAAGTGTAATGATTAGACATCTCTTGTCTTTGGCTTTCCTTTGAATTTGACTCCACAGTTTTTAATGATACTTTTTCAGACCCAAGCATCTGGTTTCCACTTTCTTTTGATGGACTTTACCTGTCAATACAAGTAGCCAGATGATGTGGCACATCAGGGTCCTCAAAATTGAGGTCTAGACTAAAGCAAGGGGAAAGTCATAAATAACAATGCAAAATGGAACTTTGAAAATTAGATTTTAGAACTTTTCCAAGCTTCCTTCTTTTGGCTACATAAACAACACTCCCTCCTCTTCTCAGTCCAGATCACGTGATAGAAAATGCAGATGCCATCCCTAAGAGGCTGGAGCTCAGTTTCAATTCCACAAGAAAAGGGACAGTGAGCTGGAGGTGGCTGGAAGCCATAGGAAAGTGTAAATGTTGTGTTTCTGTGTCCCTTCCCTCTTTACTGAAAATATCCTTTTATAGATGTTAAGATGGTGATTTGAGGCAAACGGACCCCAACATCTCTTCAGAGCTAGCTTTGAATAAATCCTTTTTACCAAAACATATTGCCTCCTTTGATTTAGTCAGCAGCCCAAGAACAATCCTAAGTGTATGAACCAAAGTGGCCTACATTACCAAGCCTCAAATAAATTAATCTTAATATTCTTGATAATTACCTTAGTGTTTTATGATGGTTTCCTCAGTGCTCCTCATATCAAAAATATTCACTAAAATTTTTAAGATCAACTGAAGTGATGCCCAAGTCATTAGAAATTAGAAGACAAATAGACAAAGAGACTAAAACAAAAAACAAACAAATAAATAGAGCATTGCCAAGAACAACTTACTTCTTAGACAATCAGTATACATTGTCTTCTGTCTAGCCCTGGCAGTGGCCAGCATATCGCAATTATGGCATGAACATGATAACCAGGACACACCATATCTGAAAATCTGTAGTCAAGTAATTTAGGTAAATTGGGGTTAAACATATAGTATAGTTTTTTTGGATTAAACTTGTAATATAAATTTTTTTTAAATTTTCTGTCATAAAAAAATTTGCTGCCATCTATAGATCTTCACAGGTCTGCTAATGTGTCACAGCATATTGTGATGTCTGAGGAGGGATAATGCTATGCAGCATTTCCTAACCATATTTAAACATGGCACTCTTTCTCCACAGACATTTCACTCGCTTTATATGAGACTATTTCTCTTTTGAAAAATACCTTGTGATCTTTCCCATAAAATACTACAATTCTCAGGAAATGAAGAATTTGATAATTCATGTACCAACCAAGTAGTTTCGGAGTTTAATCTGCTATAAGTGAAGGATGTGGATCGGATAGGAAAATGAAGAAAAATATAATTTTCTGACTGTGCCCTGGACCATAGCACTCTCAGTCAGCAAGTACAGAAGATGAGGACCTACAAAGAACAGTAGTAGAACTGGAGTCAAGGGTAACAGGACAATAACCTAGTTCAGACCTCAATTCCAAGACAATAAAATATTTAACATCTCTTTTAAATGCTAGACACTCGATCAAGGGATGCTTCCCACTGGTAACCAGCTCCAGTCAGGAAACAGCAGCTGGCCCTGCCCCTGTGCACACTCCAACTCCCATCAGGAACTCTTCGCACCAAAGGTAGCCAGCATGGGCTGGGAAAAACAGCAGCTGGCCCAGCACACCCAGTGGCCACCATTGGATACCTATAGCCAGCACTGGCCAGTCACTCTTCACAGAAATTGCAGCTAACACAGGAAGTGCCTGGGATCCCACTACTTGCTTGCTTGGAAGAAGCCAGGAAAACGTCAAGATGAAGAAGCAAAAGGCAGTTGCTGGACTCCAACCCAAGCAGAGCAAATCTAGATGTAAACATGGAAAAGATTAGGAGTTGCACATGTGAAGTTTCTGAAGAGGGCAACTGAAGTGAAGAGATAACTTCATGAGGCTATAAAAGAATTTAGAACAAAAATACTATCTCAGGTAAAAGAAGAAATGAAAAATATAATAAAAGAATTGCTAAGCATCTCTAAAGAAGACATAGAATAAAAAAAATAGAGGAGCACAGGAAAATGAGGGAAACCATGAATGAACAATATAAGAGACATTTAGAATGCATGAAACAGATTCAAAGAGATATCCAGGAAATTAAAAACTCCATTGAAAGCTGGCAAAGTTGCTTGAAAGGAACTGAAGATAAACTTTCAGACTTTGAGGACAGGTGTGCAGCTTATGATCATGAAAGGAAAGATCTCTTAAAAATAACAAGGAACCAGGAAATAAAAATTCAACAAGACAATGCAAAGCAAAATAATTTAGGAATAATAGGTGTCAGTGAAAAAGCAGAGGTCAACACAAATGACATTAAAATTTTATTTACAAATTAATAGCAGAAAACTCCCCAAACATGGGGAAATGATGTGATATTCAGATAATTGAGGCATATAGGACTCTAGCTAGCCATAACCAAAACAAATCTACACCCAGACACATAATAATCAAGATTCTATGAATTCAACACAAGAACAGAGTATTAAAATCTGTTAGAGAAAAGAAACTGATCACCTATAAAAGAAAACCCATCAGAATCATGACAGATTTCTCAACACAAACTATCAAGAAGAATTTGAAGTATTTCATATCCTGAAAGAAACTAACTTCCAACCTAGACTGATATACCCTGAAAAACTGTCTTTCAAAATTAACAGAGAAAAAGATACTTCCATGACAAAGAACAACAGAAGGAATTCATGACTGCCAAACTAACCCTACAAAGAATACTGAAGGACATTCTAGAAAGAGATTAAAAAGACCACAGTTCCAGGAACAGCAGCAGAGAAGGATCACCAAGCAGAGCAGACAATTGAATGCAGGGGAAAAGTAGGCAGGAAAATAGCATGTCAGAGATAAGCCAGTGTGTGTTGGTCATAACCATTAATGTAGATGGCCTCAATTCACCAATAAAAGATACACAGGCAGAGTGGATCAGGAGAAAGGATCCATCAATATACTTTACCCAACAAACACATTTAACTCAAAAGGAAATTCACAGACTAAAAGTCAAGGGAGAGAAAATAATGCTTTATGTGACAGGGAACCAGAAAAAAAGTAGGGATAGTTTGCCCATCAATAGCAGAATGGATAAGAAAGATACTGCATTTTTATACAATGGAAAGCTACTCAGCTATAACGAAAGATAACCTCAAGACTCATGGGTAAATATATTCAACTTGAGAACATGCTCATGGGTGAAATGGTTCAGAGTCACATGGGGGAACACCATATTGTCTAACTAGTATAAAAAACTAAAAGAGTTAGCGGGACCCAAAATGCACAATAGATGTTGTGAAGGTGAAAGAGGAGGAGATGTCTACAGGGGGAAGGCAGTGGCCACTGTTAATCTATTGTCCAGTTTTGAAACCCTGTATTGTTTTCATTTTTCGGTTTAGTTTGGTTTTATTCTGTTTTGTTTTGTTTGATTTTTGTTATACTTGATGGCATAGACAGCTATTTCAAAAATTGCAAAATGTGTTACGGTAGCGATCATTGATTTCCTGTTATCTTGTTTTGAAGCCCTGTATTGCTTTACTTGTTTTCTTTTGATTGAGTTTATTCTATTTTGTTTTGTTTGATTTTATTATGGCTGATGGTGTAAGCAGCTACTTTGAAGATAACAAGATGCATTATGGTAGCCACTGTTACATTTCTATTGCCTTGTTTTGAAGTCCTGTATTGCTTTCATTGTTTTGTTTTGATTGGCTCTATTCTGTTCTGTTTTGTTTTTATTATGCTTGATGGTATGGGCAGTTATTTTGAAGATAACAAGAGGCAGTGTGGTAGCCATTATTGATTTCCTTTTATCTTTTTTTGAAGTATTATGTCATGTTCATTGTTTCATTTGGATTGACTCTATTCTGTTTTATTTCTTTTAATTTTATTCTCTTCAAAATAAAAAAATAAAATAAATACTAGACACTCTGATGTAGAAGGTAGTGTTTATTCCTTCCAGGAGCTAATAATCTTTTTCGGGGAAGAAATGTAAGAAATTCAGGAAATATGTTCAGTGTGAAAATTTGGTAAAATATAGGATTCTGATGAAGTAATTAGGAGAAAATATAAACTTGTCATGAGCTGTCATGGGCTCAGCTGAGTCCTCACATGTGAGTATGAAGCATACAGAACAATATTATGAGGAAGTAGGCTTCGAGAGACTTAAGTGATTACATGTAAAAGTATGGGCAACTCCAGAAGAGCCTAAAATTACTGAGAAACTTAGATAAGTGGAAAAAAACCAGAATCAGTTATCTACCTATTCTGAGCAATGAAAGAGATATTGCCTAAGAACTGGAAGATAAATGTTAGTCCTAATGAATCTGTTGACTGACTCTGAGGTTTGCATAATAAAAACATGTAAAATCAATTTTTCATGTCCTATTATGATGGTTGACTTAGTTCCTTCTATTGTTGTGACAAAATACCCAACAAGTTAAAGGAACTAAGATTTAATTTAACTCACAGTTTGTAGAGATTTAAGCCCATAGTTGGCTGATTACAAGACAGGACAGTGTGACTGAAGAGCGTGGCAACTGAAAAACACCACCTCCTTCTCCCACATGTACCTGTTTGTACTTCTACTCCTTTTCTAATATTTTGATTTAGGATGAGGCCTTGGCCAGATATAGGTTCTAGATCTTGAACTTTTAAGTCTTAAGAAGTATAACCCAAAGTAAGCCTTTCCTTTATAAATCATCCAGTCTTACATATGCTGTTTTAGCAACATAAAATAGACTAAGACACCTAGGAAGCTACTTTCAACTTTAACAATAATATAAAATCAAATAATGTATTTAATAGACAATAATATTTACTTGCCACTGTTAGTCACTCTTTACATATGTGACAATAAAGAAAATGAGACTCAGGGTACCAAACCGACTTTCCCAAGGTCTCCTAGGTAATAAAACAGAACTGAGATTCACATGAGGCAATTGGTGTGAGTCTTCACTTTCCTTTCCAAAGTAGAAAATATGGATCAAGATTTATTGTTGCCTTGCTTTTTCCAGAAATCATATAAGAAATATTTTTCTAATATAGGGAAACAATAAGGGAGGGAAACTAAGTAAACTCTACCAAATATAACATATTTGGTTGAAAATATTTTCTAAATGTTGAAGAATTATGAGAACAGATATTGCCAAGTAAATAGCTGAGTGCATTATAGGGGAGGGAAATTCTCTATCTTCATAGTGTCTCTGCTAGGCTTAAGAATTAAATAGACATAAGAAAAATTAAGAGTAGGAAAGCATATCTTGCACTGGGGATTGAACTCATGACCTTGCACTTGCCAGGCAGGTGCTTAGGCCACTGAACTAGATCCCCAGCCCTTTTTTTTTTTTTTGAGACAGGGTCTCACTATGCAACTCAGGTTGGCCTTGAGCTCACTTTGTAGCCCACGCTGGTCTCGAACTCACAATCATCCTCCTGTCTCAGCCTCCTGTGTGCTGGGATTACAGGCGTGAGCCACTACTCCCGGTTCTGGAAAGCATATCTTTTACAAGAAAATTAGGAAGAATTTTAAAGTCAGTGCAAGCTATGTGACTATTAACCATCTATGTAGATAGACATACTGATGCAGCATACAAATTAATGCTGAGTAGAAGACAAAGTAAAAATAAATGAATAAGACTTTACTTAAAAATGAGGATAAAAAAATAAGGTTGTTGGTGAGAGTCACTTAAAGATTTTTCAGTTCACCATTAACTGTAAATATGCTGTGGCTCCTGTGTTCTAGATGATATTAAATAGTCCCTATTGAGTAATGGAACTTACTTTCTGTCTTGAAGGAATAATTACAGAATAATAATGGGATCACTAAGAATTTTATGAGAGTAAATATGCATCTGTATCATAATAACAAGTTATAATGGAGTAAACAAAGTCAACAGACCCATCTCATCAAAGGCATTTGAAAGTGTTAATGTCTTCTAAATGTCAAAACAGCAAGACAATTTTGTAAAAGATAGTTAAATTTCTTGATTACATATTAATAAAACAATGAAGCATAATTTTCAAAGACTAAAGCTTTCATTTTCAAGTTCTAAAAGTTCCAGTTCTTTTGAAGTTCTAATAATGTCTCAAGGTCTCATTCCACCTTGTCCCTAGTTCCAAGGTCACTTCATGGCATAAGCATACAACAGTCACAGCTTCTACCATGACAAGACTAACCACTTTGCTTGAAATATAATGTCTTATGGTTGTCATTTCAAAATTTTAAGTTTTTATCTTTGGATTAATTTTTATATGTGCTGCCAAAGCAAGCACCATCTCTAGGTTAATTTGTGTTTTGTTAGTGAAGTCCAATAGGACAATGAAAAATGTGTTACAGGCTTGAGGCCTTGACTTACACATGGGGCTGCCTTATGACTCCTCATCATGGGTTCTAGACTGCTTCCTCTCCTGTCTTAGCAATGATAGGTACTGCCTGGTGTTCTCTTGATGGCTTTGACCCCAGTTGGTGGCTCTTCCCCTGTGTGCAAAGTGGATGGGGCTTAGATGTGTGGTCCCTGTGTCTTTAGGTGGAACATGGAGGAAGCTATTCCTATTCAAGACTGAGAGCATCATGACACATTTAAGAATGACCATTACACCTCTCAACCATACTTGAAGCAGTTACACAGCTCTCCCTGATACAGATGCAGTAATCTTGTGGATGGTCTGCACATAGTGAGGTGTGAAAATGGTGCCATGGGAAGGTGAGATGTTTAGGAGGTAGAGTGTTATTGCCTAAGGGAGTATGATGCTAACAGACAAATAAAGTACAGTAGGCCAAGTTAAATAAAATTAAGTGGAATGATCGAAGAAGGTTGTATCTGCTAATGTATTTAATGGAATTTCAATATTTTCTAAATTGCCCGCTTAGAAATTACTACCTCACACCTGGTCTTGAAATATTGAATTAGCAGCTCCACATTTTCATTTTTCACTTGAACTTGCACACTTTTCAATAAGCCCTGACTCATGCCTATTGTGAAGGACACAGAGTAAGTACCCAAATATATATTTCTTTAATAAGTGATGAACCTAATATTTATTAAACAGATTGCCATACTTAATCTTGACAACTTTACTTGCTAACTGATAAAACTAATTGATATTTCTCCATCCAAGAGAATGTCCTGTTATTTACATAAAGTGAAAGAGATATTTGCTAGTGTCACATTTTTGTTCTTTATAGAACCTTGATAATTCTTTCTCCTGTCCTTATAGCAGCACAGAAAAATAATTCAGACCTATTCTATTCCTAAACCCAGTACCATTTTCTCTTGCTTTTTTGGAGCAGTATTAAGGAGACCAAAGAATGAAGCTCAAAAAAAGAAAGGAAGAAAAAGAAAAAGGAAAACTTTTCTTCAAATAATTTTTTAATCTTCATTCCAATACTGACATTTGCATAATGTTTGCCTTGAAAAAATTATAAATCAGTATCAGAAGAGAGAACTTCTAAAATAAAATCTGGAAACTTCTACTTTTGTGAAGGTAAATGGAACAGAATTTTTCTATTTCTTTTAACAAGTTCAACTACAATCCCTGGATGTTATACATAAGAAAAACATAAAAGCACTGAAAAAGGTATTTCAGAAGGCAAAACAGACTTGGAACTGTCAGAAAAGCACAATGACAAGTACCCAGCATTATTTTTTGCCTCATACTTCTCAGAGGAGGTTTTTGTGAAGCTGGCAAGTTAGAGATGTGAACAGAGAAAGAGAGAGAGACAGAGACAGAGAGACAGAGAGAGTCAGAGACAGAGAGACAGAGAAACAGAGAGAGAAGGAGAGAGGGACAGAGGGAGAGAAGAAGAGAGAAAGAGAGGAAGAGAGAAAGACTACTTCCTCTAATCAAAGGGCAAAATAGCCTACAAGACTAAAATCTTTAAGATAATATTTATTCTCTTCTAGCCAAGCACCATAGAAAATAGCTGTGATCATATCCTCAACTTTACCAACTAAGTCTGTATGGAAAGCATGAAATTTCATGCTCATTAGTTTGCAACAAAGTGTTCTAAATCTCTGCTAGGATGATATCAAAAGAGACCAAGTAGAAGCCAAAACCTTCAGCCATCTGATAATGAGTACCCCCAACTCCCAAGTACCACAGGAGACAAAATGGGCATCCTGGGCTTCTGCTTTCACTCAGCATTAATGAGATGATCATCTTCATCATCGAGGTGGTGTCAGAGGAAGCTCAGTCGAGGGTCAGGACTTCTACCATCACTGCAATGTCAATGCAAATCATGAGGGGAGCCAGAAATACCATCCATATCCAGTAGGAAGGGGCCCTCTGCTTCAGTTGTCAACAGAAACTGAGTGGCAGTAACGATGTGGTATCTTCCCTCCCCTGACAGATTAGAGCATAGGAGACTATCTATACCAAAAGTTTTAACAAGATCTGGAGTCTCAGATCATGATCCAAAAATGTCTAATTTTCTACAGAAAATGACTTAAATATGAAAACAATCTGAAACTACACAAAAAGACAACGGCCAACACAAAAATGTTACATGTTAGAAAAATATGATTTTTAAAGCAGCCACGATATGTTTCAATAAGCAATTATAAAAAATGCTTGAAACAAACAAAAAAAATTAGAAAGCCCCATCAATGGCATAGAAAACCTCAGCAAAGAAACATAAGATATAAAGGAGAACCAAGGAACATTTTGGAGCTAAAATATATATATATATATATATATATATATATATATATACACTAGTGTAATAAGCTCAATAGATGAACAAAGAGCAGAAAATTGAAGATAGCCAATGAAATTATGAAATGGAATACGTACCAACAAACCACTCAATTGGAACAACCGTTAAGAAGTAGCATGAAAAACTTTGAAAAAAACCTTAGAAACTTGTAGAGTATAACAAAAGGTTATATCCATATAATCAGTCTCATGTGGAGAAAAAATAAAAACTAATCTAAGAAATAGTGTTCCAAAAGCTCCCTGTTTGGCAAGGTACACAAACCTGAACATTTAGGAAGCTGAATAAACACTAAACAGTGTAAAACAAGATTCGCATACAAATACACATTGTGCAGTCGTGAATCATGTAATAACAAGGATTCTGTTCTGAGAATTGTGTCACTAGGCAATTTTTGTTATTGCGTTAACATCAGAGGGAACTAACACAAACCTATACAGTATAGTCTGCCACATACCTACACATTTGTTGTAGATGGTCAATCTAGAGCAGCAATGACCAACCTTTTAGAGCTTTTAATGATACATACAACCCCCCGTAGCATGTATGTCATAGGTTCACCATCACAGAGCTAAAGACCTCATGAACCACATATCTGATAAAATATAATATCTACATTACATACAATTTCTACAGTAAAAAAGAAATCTCGACTTCTACAGTAAAAAAGAAAACAATCTAATTGAAACATGGGACAATAATACAAAGGGGAATTTCACTAAGAAGATTTAGAGATGAGGAATAAATATATCAATAGATGGTGACATTATAGTCACTATGGTGATACAAATTAAAATTGTAAATAGATACAAGTACTCATTCAAATGATGGCAGTATAAAAATAGTGATAGCAAAACAATGGTAAGAAGGCACAAAATGTAGAATACTCATGTTTTTGGTGGGAATGTAAAATAGTAATCACTCCAGAAAAGTTTGACAGTTTCTTAAAAACTAAACACGCAACTAACATACAATTTAGCAATTATAGTCCTGACTTTACACCAAGAAGAAGAGATGAAAACTGAAGTACACACAAAAAAATCTACACAAGTTTTTTAAAGCAAAATTTTCCACAATAGCCACTAGAAAAACTCTTATTTGCTTCCACAAGTGAACAGTTAAGTAATCTTCCCTCCCCTGGTATCTTCCCTCCTTCCTTGTGTCATATGTATAACATAGAATATTTAGTTATAAAGGGAAAA
>RJWT010022934.1:0-17003 GCA_004365215.1 Cuniculus paca | reverse complement strand
CTTTCTCTCCATACCATCAATAATAGTTTTATATATAAAATAATGATTTTTTTTAGCTTCACAAAATAGGAAGATAAGAGCACATATAGAAGGATGAAGTTGTGTTATTGGTATTTCTCTGAATTAGCTTCTAATGGGTTGTTACCAGTGACTGAGTTAAGTCGGCAGCTGAAATACTGGTTTTGGAGACCTGCCAGTTACTCCCATTGATTGAGAACATCTTACATATGAAGTCTTAATAATGGGGAAGGCTAAATTCTCTTCATGTAAATAAATAATTGTTTGTATAATGTTTTGTCTCACAATCTATGAAGTAGCTCATGTTCCCTCCAAAACAGAGCCTGAGATAAAGTTTCACACGCAGGTATTTATTAGGCAAGTGATTCCAAAGAATATTTCAGAGCAGTAATCCTGGAAAGTGACAGAGTATTTGTCTATTAAAAACATTTATGCACTAGCTCCATTCTCCATTAGTTAAGGGAGGCTCCTTGCTGTTAAACTCCCTACGTTTCTAGGTTGTACTTGCTCCCGTACGCACTCAGCTTCACAGAGTTGAAGTCACAGAGCATAAAGTGAGAAATTCTTAGCACCAGTATGGAGGGAAGAACTTAAAGTTGTATTTCATGCAATTGTCAAAACCCCACTTGCCTCTGCAGTGGTTGAAGTGAGGGAGGGTAGAGAGAATTGGAGATAATATACAAAAAGTGTTGAATACAGATCCTGACATGTATTTTCAGAGAAGGTATCATCAAATATCTGCTGATATACACTGACTAAGTGAAAATTATTGACCATTAGATTATTCACTCAATTCATATGCCTACAGTTTGCTGTCTTCTATTTTTTTGTTTTGTTTTGTTTTGTGGCACCGGGGATCGAACTCACAACCTTGCACTTGCCAGGTAGGTGCTTAGGCAGCTGAGTTAAATCCCTGGCCCTTGTCTTTTGGAGACGGGGTCTTGCTATGCTGTTCAGGCTGGCCTTGAGCTCACTTTGTAGCCCAGGCTGGTCTCGAACTCACAATGACCCTCCTGTCTCAGCCTCCCAAGTGCTGGGATTACAG
The DNA here is from genome assembly GCA_004365215.1 of Cuniculus paca. NCBI lineage: Eukaryota > Metazoa > Chordata > Mammalia > Rodentia > Cuniculidae > Cuniculus > Cuniculus paca. The sequence continues at coordinate 15,940 of RJWT010022934.1, read as the reverse complement.
GCATGCATCACCAGGCCCGGCTGTCTTCTATTTGAATTATGAGAATTTACAGCAGTGTATGCCTTTTAAGTAAACAGAAAAAAATCCTGTTGAGGATGAAGATGGAGAATTCAGACTCAGGATAAAAAAAGAAGGCAATCAGTGTGGATAGATATTGCCAAAATTAAATTAAAGCCCTTTTAGAACATTCTCGTCCTTTTGGTTGATTCTATCATGTGATTACCCAAAGAAGGGATTTAATTGGTGCTATTGTTTGGATGTATGTGTTTCCCCAAAATCCACATGTTGCAACCCTTATAAAAAGCTATAAATTCAAGCTAGACATGGTGGTACATACATATAATCCCAGTACTAGGGAGGCTGAGGCAGGAGGATTGCTGTGAGATCAAGGCCAGCCTGGGTTACATAGTGAGACCCCTTCTCAAAAATTAAAACACACACACACACACACACACACACAAACACACACTCCTTTGTAAGGAGTTTAAGAGAGCTGGCTAAGCCCTTTTGCCCTTCAATTTCTGCTGTTTAAGGACACGGTGTTTGTCCTTTTGCCATGTGAAGATGCAGCAACAAGGAGCCATTCTGGAATCTGAAAGCAGCCCACACCAGACACTGAATCTGCTGGTATATTAATCTTGGGCTTGCCAGCCTCTAGAATTGTGGGAAGATAAATTTATGTTCTTTATAAACTACTTGGCTCCAAGGGCTGGGTGTGGTGGTACATGTCTGTAATTCCAGGACATGGGAGGCTGAGGCAGGATGATTACTGTGAGTTCAAGGCCAGCCTGGGTTCCATAGTGAGACCCTGTCTCAAAAAACAAAAAACAAAAAACAAAAACAAAAAAATTTACCAGGGTTAGGTACTCTGTTATAGTGGCACAAGCAGAATAAAACAGTTGGAGTAATATACCACCTTCAATATGGGGGGTCCCACATTGAATTTAGATAGGGCACATCACCTCTTAGGAGACTAGTTCTTCCTATGCCCAGCCTATTTGTTCTCATCTTTCATTCAGCACAGACACTACTTTCATAGCAAATCATCTGTGGCAACAGAAGCTAGTTTGGTTTTACTTAGTAGCAGTGGAAAATATTATAGCAAGTTGGATGGATAAATGTCATTTGATGCCTCTTTCTATTAAAGAGATAGAGTGAGTGACAGGCTTGTAAAGACTTTGAGACTTTTCTAGCACAATTTTGTCTCTGTTTATAGTCCAGCACATGGACTAAGTACATCAATTTCTTACACTGGAAATTTTCTCCTGCTAGCTCTGATATCACCTTGCCTTAGATCTTCTTAGTGGTAAGAAGTAGTAAATAGGATTAGCAACATAAAATGCAGTATCACTCTCTTAACATCTAGCATCAGAACTTCCTTTAGGGCAGAATCAATCAGCACAAAAAGGATGGGACCCTCACAACTTAAAGGTGCTATACTGAGGTTTTTGGAGAGAATTCCCTCTGCATGAAGTGGAAAGGAATTTATTTGTTTCTCTTGGGGACAGGGAGGGAGAGTCACTTGATCTCAGTCAGTTGATATTAGGCTACTTCTCCAGATCATCAACACCTGCGGTTGAGATGATGACAAGTGAAGAGGGAGGAGCAGGAGCATAATTGAATGTCATGAACTTTATATAAAGCCTGCTACTTCCTATCTCTGTTCTCCACAGGAACAGTCCCCTACTTACATAATACCCTCTATCCTGGGAATTCCTAATCAATTAAGAAGACTTAAGCATTTTAGAAAGGGAGATGCTGGGAAGTTTATCCAAGCAACTAAAGTAGCATTCCATTTCCTTGACTGGATAGAGTAAGAGAGATGAGACCACAAAGGAGAAAGAAACCAGCCAGAAGGAGAGAGGGACAGCCCCACCAAGGAGAAGGGCATGAGGTTCAAATCACTCACTGGTGTCTTAGCTGGGGTACATTTCAAGGACAGTAATAGTTATGATTTCATTTGCAGTGTTTTGTCCTGAGTTCCCCATAACCTTTAAACAAAACCCCAAATTTCAGCAAAGTCTACCTTGTTCTCCCTTACAAGAGAAACAGGGGAGCCAATGAGATTTTATTAAGTTTATCTGAGAAGAGAGCTAGTTTTATGTTTGGGTGAATCTGGTACAACCACAAGCAATATTCTAAAAAAGAGAGGAGACTCTAAAATCATCACCACTTGCACAATCCTAGACAATTTGGAGATGACTAGATTTCTACACAGTGGAGGATTAAGGGCTTTTAACTACCTCTGGATCTTGGCAATGGGATGCCCTAGATACTCCTTTTAAGTTTGTGAGAATGAAGCAAAAACTCTGTGCCTTTAAAGTTCATGACATTCAACTATGCTCCTGTTTCTCCCTCTTCACTTGTCATCATCTCGATTGCAGGTGTTGATGATCTGGATTCTTGGCTCAGAGGATACCTGCTACATTGTCGTGTGGGTGTATTATAACCCTGTGGCAAGCTCTCCAACAGCAGGGCCTTTTGGCTCCACAACCTCTTCATTTACAATCCCATTGTTCGTCTTTACCACAGTCTACTTTGCATCATAATCACTCAAACCAGTCGTGCCTTCAAAAATCACTATTTCAGTTACTGTGTTCCCCAACTGCAGCCCGCCCTCCTTTCAGTCTGCCCAGTGACTCACAGCATCAACACTCTTACGTCACATTGGAACCTCCAGTCCCAAATCCTTTAGCTTTTCTCTATCTCCACTTTCTTCTTTTTCGTGTGGAATTTCATGGTCCACCAATTTAAAAACAATTCTTGCCAGTTCTCCAAAATTCCTTCTGACTTTTTGATTAACACACATGACAAAACCCGAATACGGCAAATGATCAAATGAATATCCCTCTAGCCTGTTGATGAGGAATCAACTCCTGTTTGAGATCTTTATACACTTAGATTTCGATGTTACTGCTTTTAATTGCTATAGCTTGAGAAAAAATTCACACTATTGTGTGGTCTACAGTAGATGTCTAAGCACCACCCAACATATATCAGTTCTTGACTACATCCAAGCTTATTTTTAAACTTCCCTTCCCATGATAGTCATTTTTAAAGTTCTTCGTCATGTTTTGCTTGCTTCTTTTTTTCTCACTCTCCATATCAAATTAGTTACCAAATCTTGTTGATTATAAGTCTAAAATCACCCACAACTCTGTGCATTTCTTCCCCCTACTGTTACTGCCACGGTTCAGTTTCCGCCATCTCTGATAGACTGTGGAAACGGCACCCTAACTGCTTTCGCCGTCTCCAATCTCTACCCTCCTGCTTTCCATTCTCTATTTTTATGAAACACATATTAGATGATGTTTTTCTACCACTAGTGAAAGTCTTCAATGAATCACCAGTGCTAACATATTTTAGCACTAAAAACTTACACATCTCTTACCTTCAGCCTGCAAGAAACCTTTCCAGACCTCTCTCCTGCCCTCTTCCACATATACTTTTTACCTTGGCCACAACCCGTGAATCTGTCTTCCTGGAGGACACATTATATATTGCCACTCTTCTTGCCATTGTATATGCTGTTTTCTTGATAAGGAAGGCTATTTTCTTACATCCTTCATCTGTTTTTACTCTACTTAGCCTTCAAAACACACATATGTGTGTGCATGAATATATATGTAAAATGCGTATATACTCAATGTGAGCAGGTAAATGTCGCAGTAGGTAGATGAAAAAGGCAGTATTACTTAAGTAAGAACTTATCCTCTCTTATTCCCAACTCCCCAAATGGGAGAAATAAATTATTGCATGTATTGATTTTTTATCTTTCTGTATTAGTATATTTTTAGTTTTCATTATTTTCATTTAAAGATGGTAGATAGACCAAAGTAAAATATGACTTTTTGCTTTAATTTCATATCTTTTACTAATTGCAATTTATGTATGACATTGCATTAGGCATGACCTTCCTGTGAGGTGCCAATGGACGTGACAAAAAGGATAGATGAAGTGACTGAATATTAAGAGGAATTCTGGGAAACCTTTGAACAGCCTACCAGGCACAGAGTTAACACCTAAAGGGTAAAGCTTGGAGCTTTTTTATTTTTCAGGTTGCATAAAAGGTTTTTCCTTTATAATTTTTTTAGTTTTGTGTACATATTTAATGTTTCCCTAAAGAGCAGTATCAGAAAAATAGAGTATCAATGCTACAGCTAAAGAATCAAACTTTAGCAAAGGTTTGTAGTTTAGACAAACAATGACTTCTATACCTTTCTTATTCTGAAAGAGCGATGATTTGATTTAGACCATTCAGACATGGACATGCTTTGATTTCATAAGTCTTGCATTTCCCATCAGGAAGCTAGATATAAATAAATTGTACTTCTATGTATTCAAATATGTTATTAAGTTAGGTACCCTTATTTACACAATTAGCTTTATAAATAGAAGACTAAACAAAAATCCAAATGCATAATGATATCTTTTTCCCTGTAGACATCCACCACTTTCTGGACTTAAGCTGACATGTACTTATGGTTTGGAATATTGACAACTGACGAGGAAGTTCTGTTGCTGAGACGGTCTATTCAAAAGGCCTCCCTTGTCCTCATTGCTGAGAAGAACAATTCTACCCTCACCACTATGTGCATGAGATTCACATGTGCCACAAATGGGTCACAGCTGTGTTGAGGTAGCAACCCCTTGACCCACGGTCAAACGCAGCCTCTGATTTACCCAGTGTCCTATTATGGTTATTTTCTATGAATGCTATGATGGGGAAAAGGAAAGGTCCTTTGTAAGGTCACAAGGTCTAAACTTTTTTGCCTGGCACTGAAGGTCTTTACAAACTTGTCTATTCTCTTCCTTTCCAGACCCACAGCTCCTCTTATACACAGCCCTTTTTAATTCTCAGGGTGACCTCCACCCCCAGTTTCCTAAATGCCTTTACTTTGCCTTCCTTGCTTTTGCATTCTGTGTTTATACTTAGAATGCCCTTCTTCCTCATTTGCACCATTCATCTCTTATGACCTTTAAAAGCAGGACAGTGCTCCTTCCTCCATGAAACCATCATAAATCTCCAGCCTGAAACATCTTCTCCTTCCTTATATTTCCATAAAAGTATACTTTTTAGCCTCTGGTGCATGTGTTACACTCCGCCTTGGGTTATAGTTGTTTTTGCTTTATTCCCTAGTCTAGAGTAAAAAGCCCTAGAGTACAGTCATTGCATTTATCACTGTTTCCACACCAGTGCTAGCTGGGTCTTCATATTCAGTACATGGTGGATGACTGAATTGACTGTGCAAATACAAGAGGAAGGAGAAAACTGATTTCTATTATTTATTTATCACATATTAAACAATTTGCTGGTGCTTTAAATTGGGTAATGCATGCAGTCTTCACAGTGTTCTTTGTGAGGAACATAATTTGTAGATGGAGAACGGCAAAATTAAATTACCTCCAACTGAGAAATTGTATAATGGAAAGGAGAACCTGCAGAACAATGTACTATTCAGGCACCCAACAGAGAACCTGACTCTACAAAGATGTCAGTTTGATCATCATTCTGATCATGGAAGTCTCTACACTGTAGAAAGGAGCAGCAAAAAGTGCTGGAAACTTGATCTGAAATTTTGCTGTGTGAATTGCCTTGGCTAGTAAAATCTTGGCAAGAGAGTCATTTCACAAACTTGAACATAAATCAGTCTTTCCGCAATAGAGAAATCCTCCTCCCTGAAACTGAATTTGAGGTGTCTAGATACAAATGAACAAAGGAAAGCAATTTTTTTCTGCTTGAAGAAGAATCTTCTAGTGATGATTATGTGGAAATTGGGAACAAATGTCTATAAATTAAAAACACTCTCTTTGGATAAATGTCTCCCCTCTGTTCTTCCTTGTTATGCTATGACTGCTTATTTTGTTACGATTACATTCTACATTACTTCTTATTAAACAGTGTTGAAAACAATACTCAGACTAGATGACTTCAGTGAGTGGATTTCATTAGTTTCCAATAAGAAATTTTAGTGTGCAGTATTCAGTGGTCCTAATTGATCAAGACTTGTACATTTTGGGCAAGCATTTTATTACCGAACATCGTTTTCCTCATCTTTAAAACAAAGTAGAAAAATGAATCCTAGATTTGACAATGAGGTGACAAGTTTAGTTTAACTCAGGCTTCCCATACATTGGGAAAAGTCAGTGACTCAGTTTCTCCTCCCCTGTGACTGTCAGATGCTGTGGCTTTCTGTTATGGCCAAGAATATAAAATAACTGGTGATACTAGTCACTACCTTTGTAGTTTGCTCCACAGGTAGCACAGTGCTGTTAACATCTATCATCCCACTGGCCTTCTCAGCAACGTTGCAGAATAGATATTCTTAGCACCATCCCACAATTTATAGGAGCGAGAAATTAATTCTCAGAGAGATAAAGTAGCTTGCCAAAGGTCATGCAGCTCAAGGAAAGTAAGTAGTAGAGTCAGAACTCAAAATCTGAGCTGGAGATTTCCCCCCCAGTTCTTTCTAGCATATTCAAGGAATCACCAGCATGGAGGTGAGTCTGGAGGTGGGGAGGAGAGTGACAAATTGGAGAGACTACAGAAGTAAGGGGGCTTGATGCCAAGGGTAAACAATTATTAAGGGAATTTTCATATAACTGATTTATTCTCTATTTGCATGCTGTGTTGGCCCCCTACACCTGCACCTGTTTCATATTTTAAAAGTAAAGTGAATAAGCATCAAATAAACTGCCAGCCACCATGAGCATTATTCCTGCAAGATACACCCTAGCTTCATAAAGTTTATATAACCTTGATGTATTTTTCAGGTTTACCTGATCTATATACCTCATGAACTTGTTTCTAATGGGAACAAAAACTGAGGGGCTGGCAGAGAAATGAGAAGAGGGGATGTTAGTTTTAAGAGGTTTGCTGTCATTGGAGGATATTCAAAAGTGAAAAGTTTTTAAACAAGAAAAGTTTAGCTTCAATTTCTACCACTATGTGTTCCTCTCAAAGGGTATTAACTTTCTATTTTTGGGATTTTTATGCACATTTTGTCTACATCTCAGACCATCACTGCCCAATGAAACTTTATATAATTACGGGAATGTTCAATAATTGGTTCTGTGGCTTATGAGGAGCTCTAGCTGTATGTGGCTACTGAGTACTTGAAATACAGATAACATGACAAAGAAACAGAATTTCAACTTTAATTTAATTTAACCAGTGCAATTTAAATAGCCATAGGAGGAGACCATCTTGGACAGCACAGCTGTAAAATGGTGCTGGCTGAGATCAGTCTTCAGCTCACATTTATAAGTACATTGATAGAGAAGAGATTTATTATTTTTTAAAAAGTTACGATTTTCTGAATGCTTTTGAGAATAAGAATTCTCATTTTTCAATTAAAATGTATATGTAAGTAATGATACAGAAAGACTGAAAAGCTTAGGAAAATTTCATAGCTTTCTACGTTTTGAAAAGTCTCAGTTCAGCAATTGTACAATGTAGTTTTCTACTTCCGTTGGTAAGAATGCTTAGGCTTCTGAGAGTTTGAGCCAATGTAGTTATTTGGCAGGTAAAAAAAAATCAAAATTTGGCTTCTTGCATTTCAGCACTCAAAATAAATTCTGTCTGATTTATAAGTTGCTTGTATTTCTAAAATTCTGTTTCAGAATAGGCTCCTTCAAGACTAGGGTTTCTCCTACATGATGCAATGCATGTCCACTAAGAAAGCTATCGGAAGCACATGGGAAACTGAGAACAAATGAATGATAACCAATTGTTCATCCACACAATTCCATAGCATTCGGCCTTGCCAGAGGGCCCTGTTCTTGATGAAAACACATTTGTAAGGTACCGGGAAGAGATACCATGACTGTGATAACTGTCACGTGCCCGTTTATTTTTCCCTTGAGAAACTGAATGAGTGAGAAAAAAAAAGATCACAACTAAACAAAAGCATATCAATAACAGGAAACTGTTGGTGAGAAATACCCTGATGTTCCTGTAAATTCACGTCACCAGATTCCCTAGGGACAAAGGTACATGAACTGCATGGGTAAATAATTGTGATTTAAATCAGAGACCTTGCAATGTTGTTTACAGTAAAACAACAAAAACAATTGTTTCTAGAGGCACAAATAAGCAAATAATAGAAACACATATCAATATACTCAGGAAGTGGTGCTGTTGTGTCTCCTAAGGCAACTGAAAACACTTTATAATCTATCTAAAGTGTCTCCTTTGCAACTGCAAGCAGAACAAGGTAGGGTCGAGGGAGGAAGAGGCTCCTTCATCCACAGTGTGGTTAGGAAAGATGGGTAAAATGGAATATTCTTTGTGGAGAATTTCCAAAAAGATTTGTGCATCACAACACCTGTTTGCAAATTTTATTCTCATGGATAATAAGGGGGAGAACAACAAATTTCTTTTTCCTTCTGTAAAGGGATTTTAATCAGAAGGCAATGTCAATCTTGAGAATTCATGGCTATAGGTACATGTGCCTCCCCACTTCTCTCTCTCTCTCTCTCTCTCTCTCTCTCTCTCTCTCTCTCTCTGTGATGGTTTACTTGATAAAAGTAGGAAAACCATAATTTTCTGGTTTTTTTTCTTTTAAAGATAGTGAAACCCAACATAACAAAACGGAATAAATCTAATCGAAACACATCAGTGTAATTGGTACAGAATATCAAAGCAGGGTAATGGGAAAACAACAATGGCTACTATAGTATATCTTGTTATCTTCACAGTAGTTTTCCATTCCATCAGTTAAAGCATAATCAGACCAAAACAAAACAGAATAAAACCAATCAAAACAGAATACTGAGTAAAGAAAAAAAATTAATAAGAATAAAACAAAACAGTGAGAACATTATTCGACTTTAAAAACAAGACAAAAAACCCTCATATTTACCATATTGCATACTGTTATCCTCCCTATACATGCTCAGACTGTCAACCCCATGCCTGTAAATTCAACCTGACAATACAATCCTTCAGGTGCTTTTTGTACCTCCATTGCTATTAGCTCAGGCTGACCTCCAAACCAGCTGGTGGTTTATGAGGTGAGAGGGTTTGGTGATCTTCAGCCTGCATGCCGGTAGGCTTACAGGAGGCACTGACTTTTTCTCTTCCTGGGTCCCACATGGTCTGCGCGGCTTATCAGAAAGGCTGGCTAGTTGGATCCTTGATCGACTCCTCCCAGTCCCAGCATGGCTGATTCTCAGGAGTTGCTATCTGACTTTTCTTTGTCTTCCTGGGTCCCTCATGGTCTGCGCACCTTAGCAGAAAGCCTGGCTAGTTGGTAATTTTCTATTTTTCCCCTTAGATCTACTTCGTGTAAAAGTCATTATGGCCCTTGCCTACAAGCTTTCAAGGAAACACATTTTATTCAAAGTTTGAATGTAACAGAGATTCAATATGAAATTCTTAGCTGAAATCTCTGTGCTTTTTCTTTTTTCTTTTTTCCTGGGTGGTAGATAAAACCCTAAAAGCTTCACTCACAAGATCTAGGCAGTTGTTTTTTTGTTTTGAATTTACCCATTTATGTGGCTGAAAGTTGATTTGATTATTCCAATTATCATCCAATCTTTAAAAGATCTTGTGGTAAAGACCGTAAGGGACCACACAAAATTTTACATCTTAATTCCTACAGCTTGTAATACATTATTTTGCATGGCAAAAGAACTTTGTAGATAAAATTAAAATAGGGCCTTTGACCAGGTATGGTAGTACATGTCTGTAATCCCAGCACTGGGAGGCTGAGGTAGGAGGATCACCATGAGATCCAGGCCAGTCTGGGTTACATAGGCAAGTTCAAGGCCAGCCTGCACTGCATACTCAAAAAAACAGGGCCTTAGGTTGGAGGCATTGTCTTGGATTATCATGATGGGCCCGATGTCATTGTAAAGGTCCTGATAAGAATCTAAGAAGGAAATGTGACAATGGAAGAAATGAGAGAGATTTGAAGGTGCTATGCTACTGTCTTTGAAGACACAGAAAGGAATCATGAGCTGAGGAATTTAAGATGTCTTCAGGAGTCGAAAAAGGTTAACATATTATTCATAAGCCAGATAACCATGCAAACACTTTGATTTTAGTATAGTAAGACTTATTGTGAACTTCAGGCATACAGAACTATGACATAATAATTGTGTTAAACTGCTGAGTTTATGATAATTTATTACAGCATGTGGTAGGGTGGAGTGTCACTTCGATTGGCTTTGGGATCAACCTTGGGGACTGGTGGGGCACATTTCTAGGTTATGTGTCAGTAGGTCATGGAGGTGTGGTTTTGGGGTCTAGAACCTGTCCCTTGCCCTTTCTACCCTGGCACTGCTCCCCTGCTCTGCTTCACAGAAACCATGAACTAAGTAGCTTTGCTCTGTCATGCCCTTGCACTGTGATGTTTCTGCCTTGGAGCCTGCTGATCATGGATTGAATCTCCTAGAGCTGTGAACTAAATCAAACCTTTTCCTTTTTAAATTGTGGGTACTGAATATTGTGTCTCATTAAAAGGAAACTGACTAAGACATAGCAGCAACAGGAAACTAACACAGATTCAAAATGCTAGACCCATGTTAAATGGTCTATAAAATTATTTCTAAATTTTATAGTCCTAATTTTAGAATAATCAAAAGGTTTAATTTTGGTTTTAAATTTTTATTTTGACATTTTAAAATGCATTTAAGGTGAGAAAACAAAACATTTCCTATGTCAAATAAAATGCTTGTTTTTATTAAAAAAAAAAAAAAAGGAAGTCTAAAGAGGTTAAGGAATTAACCGCTGGACCACACAACTAGAAGGTGATGAATCCATAGGTTGAGTTTAGACCTGTATAACCTAAAGGTCACCTTCTCAGAAAGTCAGAGGAGATAATAAAGTGTAGTGTTGGTATGATCCTGTTCAAGCTACTTTCCTGAGGCTTGTGAAATACTTAGTACAGTACCCTAAGATCTCTTCAACATGGAAATTCTAAAATCTGTGGACCACGCATGGGTTTAGCCACTTCCCTATGGCCAGACTCCAACAGCAGGAATTTTTCCTTCCTCTCTAGAGGCACAATCTCAAGCGAACTTCTGCCCATGGCAAGATCAAGTTCAGGGTATCTCGATTTGAGTCTGGAAATGCAACTGTGGAGGAAAGGCTCTTCGATGCAAAGCTCTCAAGTGGGGTGAGTTAAGTGACTTGATAACTAAATTACAGATTGTGACAACAAACCTGGGATGTTAGCGCTCGCCCAGACAGCCAGAACCAAACACAGGCTCTCAGTGTCTAGTATCTTACAAAACTTGCAATTGCATAAAACTTGACTTCTTTCTAGACGCTAGGATGTTATTTAGGGCTCTTTATTATTGTTAGCAAGCAGTAGGAAACAGACATTTTGAAGTTTTCCAAAATTACGGAGTTAAGCAATATACACTAGGAGTTAAAATAATAAAAACTACATTACAAGTTAGGCATAGTGGTGCACACCTGTAATCCCAGCACTTGGGAGGCTGAGGTAGGAAAATTGCTGTGAGTTTGAGGTCAGCTTGGACTACAAAGTGAGTTCAAGGCCAGCTTTGAACTCTCAAAAAGACAAAAAATGAACTTTAAAGCAAACATTATCAAAAAGAATTTCATGGACCACTTATAGACCAAGGTAGCACTTATAAACTTTAAAGTACTTTGAAGCAAGACAGTCTCTGTGTCCAAATCCTTGTATTACCATTTACCATATAATGACTTAATTCGATATATTTATCTTCCTTTCATTTTTTTCTTAGCTGTAATATACAGACAAGGACACTTATCACTTGATGGTGATGAGAAAAAAATTATATTTCACAAATTACCTGATACATAGTAAGTAATAAGAAAAAGAAATGTTAATTCCACCCTCCTTATCCAAATTCTTAGAAATATAGTAGGCAAATGATTATATTTTAACATCAAGTGATTTCTAAATATAGAGATGTTGAAAAGCCTGAATTGTTTTAACAGGAGAAGGCAGTGAGCCATGAAATTGTGAACAATGTTCTCAGGAAGCGTATGCTAAAACAACCAGATCCTCAATTTGCTTATTAAACTCAATCCAGGTCTTGCCAAACAAGCAGTATCTTTTTGCAGTCCCAAATTTCTCTTTTAATTCAATCAGATTGGATTAGGTCTCACCTAAATTAATCATCTCACCCGGTCTTATTGCTTTAAATACCACCTATAGTACAATGAAAATATATTTCTGGTTCAGACTTCTTTCCTAAGAAAGGAGACAGGAGTCTCACCTCTTCTAGACTCATCTATGCAGCTGCCCATCTGATCCCAACTCTTAGAATTCTAATAGACCTTCTCAAAATTGTCATGTCCAAAACTGAATTTTGGACCCACCTCCAGAACCAGGAATGTTATGAAGCAAAAACTACACTGTATGTTTCAGTAACAGAAAGTTTCATAGGTGTTGGAAGGGCTGGGAGTGTGAAGAGGACATGGAGCAAGGTGATGAAGGAAAAGGGGCATATCCAGAAGTCAGTGGCTGTGTGGCATTCACAAGCCTGTACTATCACAGATACTGTTGTGTCAGATCCGGATCTGCTCAGTTCTTAAGTTGTTAAAAATTAGCTCTCATGCCAAGGCATTTAGTGAACAAGGAAGAAGAGGAGAGGAGAGAAGGAAAGTAGGGGCAGAGAATGTAAGAGGAGGAACAAATCTCTTAAAGATGTCATTTAATGAATGGCATACTCTAATAGCTCCGATGTGCCCCACCCTCATAACCACCTGTTCCAATATTTTGTCTTCAAGCACTTTGGACATCTCCATTTGGTTGCTTCAAAACTTCAAATAATGTAGACATGTGGTTGTTAGGGTTCCCCTATATGTACTGGTCATAGACAGAAGTCATAGAGTTTGATAATTTAAAAAGTGTATGATGAATATTCAAGGCAGCAGAGTTTTCCATGCTCTACCATCTCCTGAATTCTATACTAGTCACTCACTATCTGACAATGTGTGACAGTAACTAATTTCTGTCAGATCCTGTAGATGTTTGAGTAGATGCTCTATCTCCCTGTGGAGGGAAGAAATGAAGCCCTTGGTCTATGATCCATTTTCTCCCTCCATTATAGGGATGCTCCCCAAGGGAAGGAGAAGAAGGCATTTGACCAGGTTGAATCTCCTTGTCAACATGATAACTGGGTCTCTGGAAAAATAGATAATGATATTGCCTAGAAGGAAGGTCTTTCTATAGATTGCTCTTAAAAGGATGTTTTTTGTTTGCTTAGGGAAGTATGCCTAAGACCCAAGGCCTTATGAATTATGAGTGCTTAGAGAATGTCTGGTAAGACAGACAATTCACACAGGTAACAAATGGAGAGATAACTTCTATATGCCCTGGTTTGTGAGGTGAGCTGTGACTTTCCCTTTGAAACAGCATCTATGCTGGGCCAGTGTGGAAATAAGGACATGGGAAACCACATAGAATGTCCCAGACCTCCCTCTGCTTTGTCTGTGCTTCTCGAATGTTTGTATTTGTAAACTCTTAAATAAAGCTTGATGTTGAGCAGGATCTCTGATTTGTGTGAGTTTGACTGAAAATCTAATCCTTTATATTACCTCATTCTCTTATTAAACTATAAGGATCAGATGCTGTGTAATTCACGTATGCGTATGATCCCGATATTGTATCATCCTTAATATAGTAAGTGCTTAATGAATAAACTCAACATAATAGATTAATAGGCTACAAAAACCCAGAAGATTAAAAAGCTGATGGAAAATATAGGAAGAACAATTTATGCAAAGAGAAATTATAATGCACTTGTACTTAAGATTTCTGTGCCATTCCTCTACTCTGGGTATAAAATATGCTAAATATACATGTGACTTTTCAGCACATTAAAGGTGACATTTATTTATATAAGAAAAATGAAAACTATCAGATGAGTCTGGCTTTTTAGAAGTTTTTCCACTTAAATGCAACTACAAGACTTGTAGACCCATTTTGAATATGTCCTATTTTGGCTCATAGCATTTCACCAATCAATACTTGTCCCCCACGATGCCAGTTTTGGCTTTCCTCAGCCCTTATCACGTTCACCATTTGTAGTTCAGATTGATGCTCCCAGAGAAAAAGCAGTTTATGTTTTCTGAAGTAGCTTGTTCAGGCACAGGACCTCAATTTAAATTTGTTTTATTTGTGGCAGAAATGTAATGCATGGTAGGGTATGTTCTCATCTTCACAGAGAATAAAAATTCAAGTGTATGAGTTTAGGTGGTGTGTTTTGGGGTTATCTATAGGCAATTGTATCCCAAATCATCAATGCTACTGTCACTCTTATACATTAAAATAAATCCACAAGCACATCAATAAGTACTCAAGTATAATTTTAAAAAGACATCTACTAGCACAATGACTTGTTGACAGATAGCATAGGTAATGTCTTTTTTGAGTACATTCAAAGGCCAACTTTAGACAATAGATGCTGGCACTTTATTTGGGAAGTGATACTAAGAAGGTGAGTAGAGGAAGTCAAATAGTACAAGGAGAAACACAGAAAAAGTTGTTTGAAAGGGAGAACTATTGTCAGGCGTGGTGGCGCACTCCTGTAATCCCAGCACTCAGGAGGCTGAGGCAGGAGGATTGTTGCAAGTTCAAGATCAGCCTGGGCTACAAAGTGAGCCCAAGGCCAGCATGAGCTGCATAATGAGACCCTGTCTCAAAAAAAAAAAAAAGAAAAGAAAATTATTGCTGTAGGCAACTGAGCCACCCTCTTGCTGACGATCCTCCCAGGAAATGTGAGAAATGAGGACTATTTCTTTGAAAACTGGAAACTTAACTCTCAGCGTCCATCCCTCTTTGACTTTCTCCTGACCCCTAACCCCTAGACCATAGCAAATGCTATGGTAATGGACTGAATGAGTTCTAATAGCACAGGATAAAACTCCAGGCAGAGGAGAGAAAGAGGCAGATGCTTGATGTGGATGTAATATACAGGACTATCCATGCAGCTGCAGGTGAACTGGAAGTGGGTTGAGAGAATATGGTTGGGGCATCAATAGTGTCTTCATCAGTTAGTTCATCTTGTGATCCAAAATCAGAATAAGAGAACAGCACAGACATCTGGTACTAGTTGATTTGGGAAGAGGGGACAGGATGAGGAAGAGATGTGAACAAAAGCTGGGAGATACTCCTTGAGTAGACAGACTTGGGGAGAGATTTAATGTTGGAAGCTCTGGGTCTGGAAACCCTGGGAGACAGAAGGAAACTGTAGAGGACATACTTCATAGCTTGTTTGGACCTGGCTCTGACCCTTCTGGTCTTTCTGAACTTAAGGGATCCAATCATGATAATGGGAGACTGGGGCTGTGTATAATGCAGCGTTATGAAGCTTGCTTCCCAACTTCATCATGATTAATTTCTCTCTTAGGTTGGTCACCTTTGGTCAGTTCCTTGACTCACCGCTCATCATCCTTCATGAGCTTTCTTGGTTCCTGGCTATTTTGGTACATCTGTGTGGATGGGATTCCCCCTTCACACACATGGCTGGGAGGGGACACAACCCCAAAGCTGGTTAGCATTCCACACCAACTTCTTTCTCACCAATACCTGAAACTTTTGCAATGACTTAGGCCCTTTGAATGTTCTTTTCCAGAAAGATTGTAGAGGTTTTTTGTAGTTCATCATGCTTCACTGTCTCTTCTACTAACTGCCTGTTTTCAGCTGCTCCTCAAATCCTACTCAGAATTTCAGAATTTCTTACACAAATGTAGCTGTAGCCTCCTAAGTTATCTGTCTTATTTTCCATCCCTCCCCATAATGCATTTTCTTTTTCTCCATCCTCAGATTAACCTTTTTCTAGTAGACTTTTTATCACTCCACTTTCCTGCTCAAAATTACTCATTGATCTTCTGACGTGATACTTTACAAACCAATATATGCATAAATATATGCTGATGGACAGACACACAGTGTAGGAAGTCATAATTTGTAGCAATAAAGCCATAAAGAAGGAG
>RJWT010022933.1:0-16996 GCA_004365215.1 Cuniculus paca | reverse complement strand
CCAAGTGGCAAGGGACCCCAAGGGGTGCCCAGCTGTGGCCTCCTCAGCAGGCGCAGAGTCACCCATGACTGCAGTCACACTAGGATCCTCAGTGCTGCTGCATCTCAGCCACGACAGGAGGGTCCGAACAGCCCCCCACTGCCTTCCCCAAGGGCCAGTGGGGCACCGTCCAGCCCTGGCCCAGGGTCTATGCCTGCTGATGCGTCCCCGGCTCATGAGCTGTCAGTGTTAAGGAAAATCTGCCCGAAATTCACAAACGAGAGGAGCACATTCCTCCCGCACGCCTCCTTCGACCTCACCTGTGAAGCCACAGCAAAATGACGACGGCCACGTGAAGGACGGTTTGGCGGGGGAGCGGGGATCGACTCTCATCTCCTCCGTCCTCGCCTGTGTGCCCACCCATGCACCCGAGGCAGGGGCTTCACCCAGCGCAGCCCTTCGTGACCCCCCCACACCACAGCAGGCACCCGGGATGCCAGACTCGGTCCCTGCCCACCAGGGACACGCTGTTTCCTGCAGAAATCGGACACACACGTGAATAACCCCAAAATAATGAGCTAAGAACACAGATGGCTCAGAGCGAGGTTTAGGGTTAGGCATAATTAAGGAAGCAGATGGGGAAATTCAAGTTAAAATTCAGTAAAATTTTAATTAAAAGATGATGTATTTTCACCCTGAGATCTTTCAAAGATGGGCTCAGGTTCATGTCCCTGCCACCCCCTCCATCCCACCAGCCGCACAGACCCAAGTCCAATCTGCTCCTCACTGTGTGCACGTTTTCTGTCCCAGGATCTGTGGTCTTGCTCCCCACGCCCATCCCGTCCTGTATCAGGGGCCCTGGCTGTGCAGACACTCACACACTTTGTCCCGAACGGCAGGAGACGTGGGGACAGGTGCTGAGGAGTGGGGAGGACCCTGGAGCACAGCTCCACACCAGAGCACCCGGAAGCAGCTGGCCACGCCCCCTCCTCCCGGCTCCTGGCTGGTTCCTGACTCTGTCCTGGGTGCTAGGACTGCACCCTCCTGCACCCTCATGGATGGGCTGAGTGCCCCTCTTTGCCATTGTTTCTGGCACTGATCTGTCCAGCACTGTGGCCAGGGAGCTGTCTTCACTTGGAGGTTTCTGGCTGGGGACTGAGTACCGACCCCGGAGGTCCTCGGCTTTGGGGACATCCCTGTGGCTCTCAAGGTTCACTGGGAGACCCCGGAGGCATGGGAGCAGACACCGGGAGTAGCTGCCTGAGCAGCCATGGCTTCCTGCAGCCCTCTCTGGAGGACACTAGGGGTAAGTTCATGAGGCCGCAGGTCTATTCGCAGAGTTCCACTCCACTCTGAACTGCCCTGGTGCTTGGGCCCCACTGTGCTCGTCACATCTGCCCATTCCAAGATGTCTCTGTTCCTCCACCAGGCAGGCGTCAGTGGACTGCTGCTACCATTCCACCAGTCCCTTTGTCCTCAAAAGTCTGGGGTTCTGAAAAACATGCAGAAAGGTACATTGCCATCCGTTGATGCATCAGTTGATTTATCCATCTGCCACCTAATAACTCATCACTTACCCATCCACCCATCTAATTCATTCATCCATCCTTCCGTCCCACACTCCCACTCATCTACCCCTACCCACCACTCACTCATCCATCCACCCACCCGCCATTCGCCCACCTGTCTATTCACCTACTGACCTATCCAACCATTCACTCGCTCATCCACCCATCCTACCATTCATGCATCTGCCCATTCAGCCATTCACCCACTCATTCACCCATCCAACCATTCACCCACTTATCCTTCCCTCCTTCCACCCACCACTTATTCACTCATCCATCAACACGTAGAGACATTTCTCCACTACCCACTCAACCACCCATCTGCCCTTCACCCACTTACCCATCCATACACTGTATCTATCCATCTACTCACTCAGCTGAACTTCCTTTAGCAATCTATATCCTCAAAAAATTGGTAGGGTGGTCAACCATAAAAATCTCTGTCCATTCTTTAGACATGACCAAGATGGTTTTAAATCAAGAGCAACCATCTTGAAATATTAGCTGCTCTTTGTTAGATGCCTAGCATAGCTTTCCATTACTCTGAAACTTTATATTTTTCTCACATGTCCATCACAATTGCCTTACGAATTTAATGTTTTCTTCCTAAGATGGGAATTCTGGGGTGGAGGAGTCCTGTGCAACTTGTACAAAGGGGAACCCAGCCAATGGCCTCCAGCCAACATCGGAGCTTGGGTCAGCTTCCCCCTCGCTTGACTACCTTTGGGAGAAGACATCACAGTCAGACCCCACCTCACGAAGCATTCGAAAAGGGCAAAGGGTACTGTGTAGGCAGTGTTCGCTCTCACTGTCCAGCACTTCAGCATGTGTTCCCACTGTGGGGTGAGGGGGATAGTGCCGAACATGCCCCCCAACTTCTAAGGCTGTTTCCTGTGGGCGCGCATACTTCCAGGCAGCTTGTTGGGGGATCCTCCCTTCCTTCGGAAAGGGCTGACTGGAAAGAGAGGGGGAATCTTAGTTAGAAAAGCATGATGCTCCGGTTTTAATTGGATGTGACTTTGTTATTTGTAGCAATGGCTGACTATGGCTGTGTAACAAATGGCCACGAGCATGGGGATTGAAACCACGGGATTTACCCCTCCACAGCTATTGGGCAGCAGTCTGGACACAGCCTTCAGGGCCTGGGCTGTGGTTCTCTTGATGGGCGTCTTCCCTCTCAGTTGGACTGTCCTGCTCTGGGGAGAGGAGTCGCTGTATGCCGGCCTCTCCTGTCTTGTTCAGGATGAATAGCCCTGCACCTTTCCAGGGGAAATTTGTGGAGCTGGAGACCTTCATTTTCTCCAAAATGTCCTCCCACTGGCCGGGAAGGGACAACATGCACCTGACCACGTGTGTATATGAAGTCACCTTTTGAAGGACCTTTTCCCTTTTGTTTTGTTCATTAATTGATGGACTATTTTTAGAGCATTTTAGGATTGCACAAAGCACAGGGAGTTCCTGTACTCCTTCCCCCAGGCCCTGAACACCTATTCTCATCCAACCTTGGTGTGATGTCTTTACCACGACTGATGAACTAACTGCCATTAATGCAGTCTGGTTAGCCAGAGCCTGGTGTCTGCTCTGGGCTCGCCCTGCAGCTCGCGCTCCTGGGCCCTTGCAAACCCACAGTGCTGTGTGTCCTCTGCTACAGCGCCACACGATGCCCCCCCCCATCTGCCCCAGGCTCCACCTGTCTGCACCCCTCCCTGCTCCAGACTCCTGGCAACCACTCATCCTTTTACTGTCTCTGTAGTTGGCTTTTTTTTTTTTAAAGATGAGAGAGAATGGATTGTATATACAAGACGAGGGGAAACCGTCAAAAAGGAACAGAACTTAACCGGATGTGGTGGTGCACCCCTGTAATCCAGAACTCTGGGGGCCAGGGCATGAGGATCACATGTTTGAGCCCAGCCTGGTAACTTAGCAACCTAGTGAGCCCCTGTCTAAAAAAAAAAAAAAAAAAAGCAATGGAGATATAGCTCAGTACAAAGGCCTTGGGTTCAATCCCCAGAAACACAGCAGGGGAGGGTGTGGGAGGGGGAAAGGAAACTTGGACATTAGAGGAGTTTGATGGAGGAAATGACAGTGCAGAGGAAGACAGTCCTGTCCAGGCTGAGGAATTGTGCCGAGCGCCAGACGGAGGGGCTCTGGCTCAGTGCTCTGATCCCTTCATTGAGGTCAGCTCCGGATGCGTGTGGGGATGGATGGCGAAACTGTCTCAGCAGCAGGGAGGGAGAGGGGAGCGATGGCTACCCAGATGCCCAGCTGTGTGGTTGGGGGCTCTTCCTCCACCCCCGGCCAGACGAGGGCTGGGCAGGTGCGGCGGCAGGACCAGGGACAAGAGGTTTGCAGGTGCCGGGGTGGTGGGAACCCGAGGCCTGAGCAGAGCTGGTGGAATGAGGTAGGATCCAGTGGGTGTGGCTTCTACTTCTCTAGTCCCCAAGATCACCTCCTGGTTTGCTCCTCCTGACCCCGCTGGACAACACAGGAGGACCAGGGGCACTGCCACCCTGCAGAAAGCGAAGCAGTCTTGCTTTCTCCAGTTTGGGGCCAAGCAGGAGATTTTAAAGAACCAGAAAGCAGGTGAATCACTGTTTCCTGTGTGCTTTTGCCCTCAAACCAAGCACCCAGAACCAACTTCTTTTTGCGAAATGTCTTTTCCTGAGAATTCCTCAGTTCTTTTTTGTGGGGAGGAGGAGGGCTAACATTCTGTGTTTTCGTAAAAGCCGTATTCCATCCGTGTTGTTCTGCAGCGCTCTTTCAGAGCCAGGTCTATTTTTTAAGCAGCATTTGGCGCTCGGAAGTGTTACATGTGGCGTAGTGAAAACAGCAATATGCAGAGATTCAAAGGATGTCACTCCGTGTAAGGTACAAAACGTGATTGGCCTTAATTCTTCGCCGCACAAATGCTGGCTTTAGATGTAGTGCTGCACGGCATGGGGCTGCCCTGCTTGGGGCAGAGTCTGGTGCTGGAGCTGAGGCTAAAGTGGGGAGCCTGACTTTGGGGAGTCACAACATACCAGGTCTGGCTACTTACCCCAAAAGCAAATGGAAAAAAGTGAAGTTGAAACAGGAAAAAAATGTAATATTGGGTGTAGCCACACTAGAAAGAGCAGGGGCCCTTCCCTAGGTCCTCTGTGCTGCCTTTGGGGTCCTGACATGGACTTGAAGTTTAAATAGGGGAGGACCAGGGGTGGGGAGAGGCTGCATCATTAAGCAGTCCTGATCTAACAGGTCTGGTTGATGATTATCTTAGTTCTGGTCCTGAGAGATCCTGGAGAAGCCGTTATCACTGGAGGGGGTGATTCTGTTCCCTCTGAGATAATTACTTCTGCTTGGGGGGTGATCAGCTGTGAGGCTCCTGTTCCTGGTGGTTTAGGGCAATGACTAGAGACTTCCGGGCACCGCTCCAGGGGTCTGGAACAGGATGTTATAAAAGCTGGTCGTTGACAATCTGTTGATTATGATGTCCAGACAAGTCTGAAAAATACCTTGGTTACTCTTTCCTTGGTGCTGTCAGCCTGGAAGAGGAGCGACACCCCCCAGCTGATTAACTTGCCCGGGGCAGAGGTGAGCGGGTGCTGGCCCACAGTTCCGTGGTGGTAAAGGAGACAGATGCAACGTGGAGGCAGAGACACCAGGCTCTCATCCTGCTTTAGCTCCCTTCGGGCATCTGCAGGCCGCAGGGAAGAGTCCAGTGCTTTTAGCAAAAGCAGCCCTCAGTCCCTGAACAGCACCCGCAGATGCAAGCCGCTCTCAGGGCAGCAGGAAGAAAGTAGAAGGCAGCCCCCTCTGGGCCTGGGGAGGGAGTGCCTCAGAGCAGCCCCCACATGAAGTGGGCTCCCACTGGCCGGGTGGACCGAGAGCAGGACAGGCCTGCTTCTTCTGTGTTGGGGTCTATGCTGGACACTCTTGGTGGTGGCCATGATGTCCTCTGGGTGGCTTCCATGACTAAGCCGTCACACATGTTTCACATACAGAGGCCTCATGGCAGTCAAAAGCGGGAGAGTTACAGTGGCCACTGGCATAGACAGGGAAGCAGGGCTTCCTGAAACTCAGGGAGAGGCAGAAGCTGGCCCGAGGCTGTCCTCTCCTGCGGGTCCGTGATGTTAGCTAGCCTGGGCTGTGCCGCAATAGTGAAGAAAACGCTGCCTTCTCATGGTTGGCACCGGGCCTAGGCAAGGTTTAGACCAACCTAACCTATGGGGTTGTGGGCCACAGTGGCCCACGGAGGTGCTGGTGTGCTAAGGAGTCAACAGTTCTTGTTGGAAACCTTGTGAGAACAAGTGCCTATCCTTCCAGGAAAATGCTCGTGCTTTTCTGACCATCTTAAAAAATTAACCCCCTACCATGTTTAAATCCATGCCAGTTGATTGACAGTTTTCCCTAGTACAAGTGCTTCTGAAAGCCAGTCAGTGGTAGCTCTAGCCTTCAACCAATGTGTAAGAACCTACTGGAAGCCAGCCAATCAGTGACAGCCCTGTCCTTCTAAAAGTGAGCCAATCAGGGAGGGACCTGGCTTTCTGGAAAATGGTCCATCAAAGTTGTCTCACTTTGACAACCGTAATGCCAGTTAAGCATCAACCAGAACCACCCATTATAACGCTGCTTTTCTCTGGGCTGGGCTGCAGCTCTCCCTGGCTTACAGGTGTTTACTTCCAACAGCGCGTGAGCCCTCTGTGGGCAGACTCCCGACCTGGGGCAGGAGGGAGGGCGGGCTCTGCTGTGCTGGTGGCTGATGAGTGATGGGGCCTGGCATTGAGTGCGTGAGGGGGTGGCAGTGACACGAGGCTGACTCCTGACCCCTGGGACCTCTCTGTTTAAAGAGCACAGCTCTGGCGGGTCCTGCCTCTTTCTTCTGATGGCCAAAGGCGAGGGGCCCAGTGGCTGGACCACAGGCAGAGTTTTGCAGGGAAGGATTAAAGCTAAGCCAAGGAGGGCAGCAGGCAGGGGTTGGGAAGGGCGGCCCCCTGTGCTGGCCATATGCACAGGACACAGGAGCTCATGAGCAGCTGGCTTCTGTGAGAGGTGGCCTGGCCGAGAAGCCCGTGACTGCTGTCCCTTGGAGCAGCTGGAGCTGTGGACACTCACGGCAAGTCAGCAGCTCCAGCTTCACTGCCCCCACCACGGCCACGTCCGACTCCTCCCACTTCGTGGGTGCTAATGGAGATCTTGAGTCTCTGGTTGCTCAGGGGGCTTGGAGCGTGCAGGAAGATGACTGGCCTGGTGTCTGTGCTGGTCTTTGTTTCTGCAGCTCCGATGGAACTGTTTGGAATTTGGTGGGAATCAGCACCAAGCCAATGGGGACAGGAACGGTTTGGACCAGACCCTCCCGGCTCCCTGCTGTGAGCTGGCCACGCAGAGAAAAGCTCGGGGTCAAGGAGGAAACCTGGGGCAGGTTCCTCGGGGGTCCTGACCAAATCTCCTTTCCCAGGGCAGGGGCTGCAGGACGCAGTTCCCCACCTGAAAAGTGAGGTAGTGGGCTCGGTGGACCCTGTGGGTCTGTACCTGCTTTTGCGCACTCCACCGAGTCTCTGGGAAACCACAGCTGGTCAGGAGCTAAGGCCTGGATGAGGAAAATCCTGAAGTGGCCTGGACATGGTGTGGAAAGGCGGGGAGCCAGGCGAGGCCACTGTCCCTCGGAAGGGTAGTGTGGGCAGCGGGGGGCCGAGGAGGGATAGCGGCGCATGGCCTCCTGCTCCAACATCTTCCCCCAGGGCTCCAGGCTTGCAGTCCGTGTGGGTTTTGATTGGCCGGTTCTTGACACTGCTGAACGCAGCCTCACGGGGACGAGGGAGGACCAGGAGGCAGCAAATTGGCCTTTTCAGCCTTATCTTCATTTGCCAGAAAACGCTCCCCTTCTTACCCTCAGCATTTCGCTCGGTGCCGGGAGCCTGATGGCCTAGAGTAGTGGGCTGCAATTATTCTAAACTGGGCGGGAAAGCACATTTCTGCGTCTTTCCCCATCTGTCTGACTTGAAGGTTCTGCTGTTTGTAATGAGTCGTTTCTTTGGCGCAGGATCCTGGGCCAGCGGGACTTCGTGTTTAAGTCTTGCTCATCCATGACACAAGCTGGACGCCTCATCACCCCTCCTGCAGGCCCCAGCTCTGAGGACTGCGCTTGGCCGAGTGGGACCAGTGCGCCCCTCAGGGAACTTGACCCGAGGGACTCTTCTCGGGCCACTCTGGGTGACACTGAGGCCCTAGGACGGGCAGTCACATGGCAGGCAGTCAGGGTGGCGAGAGGAGGAGGAGGTGGCTAAGTTCGAGGCAAGTGCCAGGGGCGCTGGGGTCCCTGCTCCACATGCCCTCCCTCATGTCACCGTCCTAGCTTTTGGTAATGACCAAGCACCCACATTTCAGGAGCTCTGCAGGTGGCACATCTCACTGCACCTAAAGGAGCAGGGCACTGCCCAGGTCCCTGCCGAGCACCTGCTTAGTCTCTGGGTAGGTGGGGGCCAAGGCACGTGCTGGGGCCACTGCTGGGCACAAGCACCCAGTGCTCCATTCCCTCCCCCGGGACAGGGGTCACAATTTCAGTCCCCCACTCCCAGGAGGGTCCCTGTAAACTCAGGTCTCAAGCCTGAGGCGTGGAGGGACCCGGCTCCGTGGGTATTTGCCATTATTGTTGCCAAACTGTCTCCAACGTCCATTATGGTTTGGCCTGAAGCCACCTTTAAAATTTTTATAATTGCAGTGAAATGCACACGACATAAAATTAACCATGTTGAAGTGTCGGTTTCAATAGCACTTAGTGCGCTCACACTATTGTGTAACTGCCACCTCTACCAAGTTCCAAAATGTTTCTTCAACCCCAGAGAAAGCCCTGTGTCTGCCAAGCTGCCTGGAGCAGCGTCCACCTCCCTGCTGGACCGTGGGCCCCAGTGGTGGTCAGGGTGGGAATGGGCACGGGAGCCTGAGGAGGCCTTGGATGGGGTCTTGTCCAGTGAGGAGAGGCAGCTGCTGGCTCAGCAATGGGACCCGTCACCTCAGTTTACCAGGAAAGGACAGCACACAAGGGTGCCTCTGTCAAGGGTAGGAGTGGCCGTGAGCTCCCCTTTCCCTGTCCTGTGGGTGGCCACGTGGCCTTGGGGGAACTATGATCTTCTTCAGCAAGGCGGGCTGCGCTGGGGACACAGGTCTCCCTCTCCACCTCCTGGTCCCGCCTCTGGTTTGTGGGTGCAGTTGGCGTTCCATGCCAAGCCCCTTTCTGTTGGAGTTTCGGGGAGACACTGTCCTAAGACAGGGGTGGTGAGAGGTGCAGGTGTCTTCAGGTCCTTATGGCCCCAACCTTGTGATGGGGTGGGCTCTGCTCCCCCCAGCATCAGGCCCTGCCCAGTCACATATTCCATCTGGAGGACACTTTGATGCCATTGAGCCTGATGGATGGGGAGCCACCGAGATGGCCCCTGGCCACCCCTGTGGCTGTGTGGACACTTGTGCATGAGAATGCCACTTGCTTTGACAGCATCCGTGCCTCAGAGCAAGCGGATGGATGAGCACCCACAAATGCTGGTCAACTGTGAATGGAATCTGGGCTGGGGGAAGGAAGGGACGGGAGGCTTACTGAGGTGGCCAACTGGTCGTGTCCTATCGGTTTGTTGCTGTGTGTGTGGGGTAGGCTCGGGGAAGACGCGCCCACTCCCCAGGCTGTGGAGCTGGCTCAGCCACACTTCTGGATGTCTTTCCATACTGCTGCCCAGGGCAGAAGCTCCTGTGGGAGCCGCATACCTATGCTGACCAGCCCAGCCCATGGGTGACTCCCTCCACCTTATAAATTGGGGTGGGGGTCAGACTTTCACACCACCATACAGAGTCTGCTGCCCTCAAGAAACCCAGCTAGGAGCACTTCCAGCAGCCACAAGTCCCCAGCCTCTGGGCAGGGCCTCACGGCTGCTGGGCCCTGACCCTTCCTCCCCACAGTGTGGTGACTGCTAGCTTCTCCCTGACCGCCGTGCATCGAGCAGGACCAAGGCATAGTACAGCTGGTTTGCTCAGGTGCATGCAGGCGTGGCTGTTGTTAAAATATGGTCAGCTGGCTTCCTTGGCCTACGCAACTCTCCTCCCGTTGTTTGCTTCCCTTCTGCCAGGCGAGCGGCTTCGCCCACTATGCGTTCCCCCCACTGTGCTGCACAGGCCCAGACCACACTGGATGACTGTGGCCTGGAGCTTCCAGAACCATGAGCTGGATCCACAGTCCCTCCACAGGCTGATTCCCCTGGGCGGACATGTGCTACCCTGAGGCAAAGCTGACCAGCGTCCAGGAGAAGGGTCCATGCACTGGCTCCCGGCCCTTGGTGCTGTTCCTGGTCTCCACCCCCGGCTCTGTCTGCTCCCACTCCTGGGCCTGGGTCCTTTTTTCCTAGGTGGCCTCTGGGCTCCCTGGGTCCAACCCTGCCCTGTCTTTCTGGTCACTGCTCTGTCTGGACGACCTTCTGGACCCAGCATCTCCCTGGACATGCGTGTGAATCGCTGGAGCTCTGGCCACAGCCCGACCAAGCCTGTGTTGAAAGGCTGGACTCAGTGGCTGCGGGGGCCACCCTTTGGAAGCCCCATGCTGTGGACGGGAAGCTCCAGCTGCACCCCAGGACTGTGTGAATGTCCTCGCCTGACCCAGCCCCTGTGCAAGTCTTGGGGTCTTGTTGACTCTTGCATCCCATAGGTGTGCTCCCCTTGGACTTGTGAATGTGATCTCACTGGGGAAGAGGTCTTCACATGTGCAGTTAAGGATTTCCAGGTGGTGGTGTCCTGGCTCATGTGGGCAGGCCCTGGAGCCCTGCCAGATGTCCTGAGAGGAAGCCACGTGAAGACCAAGACAGGGACCAGAGTGATGCTTCACTAACCAGGGGACGCCAGGATGGCAAGGCCCCAGGGCTGGACAGAGGCCAGGGCCTGGTTCCCTGCACACCCACCCTGCCTCATCTCCATGTCGGACTTGAGAGAAGCCCATCCCTGCCGTTGTAAGCTGCGCAGTTAGCTGGGATGTGTTACAGCAGCCCTGGGAAACTGGGACACGTCCTGCCCCAACTCTGGCCTGGCTCTGTGATCTCAAGCATCCACATCTTACCTGGAAGTGGAGTAAGGATACTGGGGAAGTTGAGGACAAGAGCGGTGACACTGGCTTACAGCCCCAGCTCAGCATCTGACCTGGCACATGTGTGTACAGCGACACCAGGGAGCAGGTCCTGGAGCCTGCTTCCCCCAGAGGGCAGGAGGCCCTGGGCTGGACACTCACCCCGAAGAGGTGAAGGCAGCATGTGAGACGGCTGCGGCCGGCTCTGGCCCTGGCCTCCCCAGTCTGATGGCAGCGGGGTCCTCCCCATGAGCCCCGGGCGCTGGCTCTGACACTGAGCGTGCTGGGCCCGCTCTCACGTCAGCATCCAGTCTGAGAGTCAGGGCCGGTGCTGGTAGCTGGCTGCCCATGGGGTGGGACACGGCACTGGCTGCAGCTGCTGCTCTGGAAAGGTGGAGACACGTGGGGAGGTGCTGGGTGCGGTTCTTGGAGGGCAGCAGAGTGCACCCCTGTGCTGCTCCGGGGTGCCCACCCCTCGCTTCCTTCCTTCCTCCCACTCACTGTCCACGTCTTCCCCAGCCAGCCAGCCCTGTTCGCTGGGCTCTGTTTGGAGAAGGGAAGGGTGTCTGTGCCCACCCTAGGGTGGCTCGGCCCCATCACCTGCCCCGGCATGGCAGAGAGGATCAGCATCCACTGGGCAGGGGCGTCTCATGCCGGCTTCCCCGCACCTGGCCGCATTGCCAGCTTGCCGTGTGCTGGGCACTGCCGAGCTCTGGGACCGGAGCTCCGAGGACTGGGCAGGGGGCCGGCAGGAGGGGCTTGCGCTCCTCAGTGCCTGGGGCGCGGGGGAGCAGGTACGCAGCCGAGGTGCTGAGCGGGGTTTGTGCCACAATCACGGACACTGGCGTGGACAGCATCATCCCGATCCTGAAGTCCAGAAAGATCAAAATTCCTGAAGTCTAAAGCCCTGAAAATAAAACTGCGGAACAAACAAAAGAATTCTTTAAAGATATGCGTTTGCACGTTTCAGAGCGGGTTTACTTGAGAAACACAAACGTGACCTTTCGCGGCCACTTCGCTTGGTGAAACAGGCCGCTGTCGCGGGCTTACTCGCCGGCGGGAGCGCTCCGGAGGCTGAGACAGCGCGGGCGCCGCAGAGGCAGCAGGCGCGGTTAGCGAGGACCTCGCAAAGCGAGCGTGCGAACCCGCGTCTCCGGTGGGCCGCCGAGGGTGCCGACTTCGCAGCTGGAGTTTCGTGAAGTACGGACTGCCTACGTCTTTTGATGGGGTGCTTGAAAGCACTGAGAGGTCACCCAAAGAGCTGAGATCTTGAGAAATACTATCTTTCAAAAATGCAGGGGTACAAAAAGGGTGTCTTTTCATTTCTCGAGGACGTTTCCGTGCTTGTACACACGAACGTGCGCGATGTTTACCCGCAAAGCCAAGTGTGTGATAACACACTTTCCTGGAATCAAATTGGCCAAAGGAAAGAAAAAGCATAAAATGAATTAGAACTCTCTAAATGCCATTATATGTTTTATACGTCCAGTATTGAAGATAAGGCGAGGATGGAAAACATAACAGCAAATCAGTTAAAAAACTGATGATTTAAAATAGTGAAGAACAATTGAACCAGAAAAGAGCAACAAGAGAACAAAAAGGGGAGAAAAGGAGGTAAAGAGCACCCCCAAATTAAAGACAGTGCCCCAGCCCTCTGAGCCACTGCCATCCTGGCCACTGACCGCGGCTCGAGGTCTTGTGGGGATGCCCAGCTGCTCCCTTTTCTTAGGAGGGACCACATTGTCGCTTTGGGGCGACACCCAAGTTGCGGGCCCTTTCCCCCAGCCAGCCCCCTCCGACTCGCGCCTCCATCTCTGGGTGCTTCTTTCCCCAGAACTCGGGTTTGTGCCACTCTTAGTCTTTTTATTCGATGAGAGTCACAGGCTCCAGGATTTCGGCTTTCATGGTTTGAACATTAGGATTTTAATCTTTTGAGGCGATGGTGTTAGAGATTTTAGACTTCAAGGTTTCAGAACTTTCAATATTTCAACATGGAGGGTTTGGGGTTCAGGAAGGTGTTTCCTGGTGTTCTGATTGGCAGGAATTGAGCCTGCAGGGCCCTGTGATTGTGGGGACAAGGGAGCCATCAGGCCAGGAACTCAGGGCAGCTGTGCTGACGCACCCCAACTCACAGGAGGGCAGAGCTATGAGGACCCCTCGGGTCCCTGGGGTCCTTCCCACCCCTGTACCCCACCCGCAGCCCCAGGTGGGCCATTTAAAGGCCAGCACTTCTGTCCTGTGACTGCTGCCCTCTGGCTCAGGAAGGGTTGGAAATCCCACAGAAAACGTCACACGGAGGGGACCCATTGTCCTGGGCGTGCC
This sequence comes from Cuniculus paca, assembly GCA_004365215.1. Classification (NCBI taxonomy): domain Eukaryota; kingdom Metazoa; phylum Chordata; class Mammalia; order Rodentia; family Cuniculidae; genus Cuniculus; species Cuniculus paca. The sequence goes on along the minus strand of RJWT010022933.1, from coordinate 4,054 downwards.
TCGGACAGGCAGCGCAGACAGCAGCCCACATGGCACTCAGTGCACCCGCCCCAGGCTCTGCCTCTGTAATTCCCCGTTGCCACAGAGTGACAGAGTGACACACACAATCTGGTCATTTTCCCAAACTTCACACTCCACGCCTTTATTAGCAGGTGCTAAGTTGCCACTCCAGCTGCCGAATGGTAACAATTAACTCCGAAACAGCTGTAATTTTTGAGGAAATGAAAAACATTAATAACTACTACCGAAAGCTAAGAAACAAAGGCAAACAGAAACACAGCAGCCCCAAAGGCTGAAATTACCACGATGGGACGAGAGCGTCCCGGGGCTCAGCCAGCCCCAGGCCCAGGCGAGCAGGGGTCCTCGCTCAGCTCAGCGTGGGGGCAGCTGCCGAGGTGGGTGGGGCTGTCAGACACCCCGGGCTGCCGCTGCGGGAGCTGGCTGTGCCCGAAGGGGGAGCAGGGCCAGTGACAGGGTAACAGAAATGGCTAGGAGCGTGCTGTCGCGTGCAGGGTCAAACGGACAGCATGGGTGCTGCAGCTCACGTGCACACACGTGCACCCCACCTCCATGCCCCCCGACACCCTGCACAGGTACCCAGCCACATTCCCATGGGCACACAATACGGATGTACGTCCACGTGCAGCAAGGCACACCGTCATAAGGTAGACACTCCCATAACACCCCCAGTCAGCACACCTATGCACACCCCAGACACCCCAGCCCGTATCAGTCACCCCATGTACATGTACCACACACAGGTTATCACCCTGAGGCCCAGCCCCGTGACCTGGGCCCGGCCTCTGCACTGACATTGTGACACACACAGACACACACTCACACACTCACACTTGATGTACGCGAGCTCACCTGGGGCCCAGGAGTTGGTGGTCCACGTGCTTGGGGGAAGGGATGAATTTGTTAGCCAGGCCGATCTGCCCTCCTGCACACGGAATGGCAGGGATTCTGGAAAAACAAAGAAAAGGGTCCCTTCCAAGTAGCGATTTAATTTTCCAAGAATTAAATTAAGAGGCTAGCTAATTTTGAGTCAAAATTTCCATATATTTGTTGCAGATTTTATTTTGCCACAAATTTTAAGAAATAAATACGGGTTTTAGAATAGTATGCTTTTGAAAAAGACTCATGGTCTGGTCTTTACCTTTATGTGTGTGATATAAATATCCATGCACATGTTCACAGGTGTGGGCACACATGATGCTGTGAGCCCACGAACACGTGTACACACATGCGCACCCACTGGCTTACGCCTGCCCGCGGGACACACAGGCCACGTGCGTACACCTGTCTCACTGGCTCTTGGGCTGGTGGGCAGCAGGGGCCGGGTGTGGGAGCACAGTGGGCCAGGGCAGGAGCTGGATGGCTCTGAGCTGGGAATGGAGCCCAGGAAGCCGGGTTCCGGGGGGAGCAGCCCTGGGCAGCTTGGGGGGCAGGATGGTTGTACGCTGGGACAGGGACCAGGCAGAGCTGCTGTGGGATGGCCCCATCCGTCCTGCTGATGCCCTTCCTGTCCCTCCTACTGCTCTAGCAGCACCCTGGGGTGCAGCTGGCCCTGGCCCATCGCCCTCCCCTTGCTCCCCGAGCCCTCCTGTGCATCCCTTGGTTTACAACGTGGGGCCAGCGTGAAGGGCTCCCACAGTGCCTGCGGTCATCGTCTCAGACGCACGCCTGTTTTCCTCAAGCCCGACCTCCAGGAACGAGCTGCTCCCTGGGGATCCCCCAGCCTGTCACTCGGAGCAGCGCGCTGAGTCGTGGCTAAACAAGTCCACCACATCCAATTAGCAGTGATGAGGAGAAAACGTCGTGGCACGCCAACGCGCAGGTTCCATAAACTCCCATTCAATCTTACACTAGATTTACAGAGGGTTTAATTAGCAGTTTGTTTCTTTCCTTTTAGGTGTGTGTCTCTCTTGAAATGAGAGTTGAAGTGAATTCCTTCTCCCGTCCCAGCGCATGGTGCTCAGTCCGAGTTGGAGCCGCGGTAACAGGAAACCGTGCGATGGTGCCACCCTGGTGTGGCCGAGCGGCTGCGAAATCGTGCACATTTTTCCAGAATGAACCAGCAGAGCGGTGCCCTTGTTCTGCCTCAGCCACAGCTCTCGGAACTGTGGGCACCGCCATGTGCTTCCTCACACGCAGGCTGAGCCTGGACTCAGGCTCCTTTCTCACCCGTGCCCCAGGGGTGGTTCTTGGTCCCAGGCTGCTCACTTCTGGCCCGCTCTGTAGCCTCTGGGCTCTTCCTGCCCCTTCCTGCACTGCAGTGGACAGGGCCTTCCTAGGCTCTGATCTCTGCACACAGAACCACAAGCACTTGCTGACTTGGCCAACTGAGCACCACCCTTTTGTCCTTCTGGTTCTTGGGCTGCGTGAGGTCTGGAACTGCAGGGCGTGGTGTCCTCTCGGGGTCTCGTGACCAGTGCCATGCCCTCCTTGGTGTGGTACACAGCCTCTGGACCCACCCAGGGCATGCTGGGTGCACACGTGTGCCTATGAGCGTGTGCACATGTGTGATGCATGTGCGCACCCTTGGAAGCATGCATGTGCCGCACCCACACATGCGTGAGTACGTGTGCATGCATGTGCATGTATGTGTTTTAGACTTGCCTTCCCGGGTTCTGGCGGGCAGGGCGCAGGGATGGGACTCAGACTTCCCAGCTTTCCTTCCCAGGTGGCCTGGCCACCAGCCCAGTCCTGCATGTGTCTGTGTGTCAGCAGAGACCCCATGTAGTGGGCAATGTCCCTGTGCCAGGGTCCAGTTAGGAACCTGGGAATTAGGACCAGTTAGCACCGCCCTGGTCTGAGGAGAACACAGGCTTCGAGCTGAGGCCCATCTGAGCCTCTGCCCATCCAGCCTTTCCCATGCAGGTGGCCTCGCCCATGAGAGTTGACCTTGGGTTGGCAGAGTCTGCTCACCCCCTGTTTTGTATGGATGGCATCATGCACCTTTAGACTCCAGTGCCGGGGCCCAGGACATCGTGAGGGGAACCCCTGCACATTGCAGCCTATAGGCCACACCTCAGCCACCAGCCACTTGATCTCCACAGCAACCTGGTGGATGAGCGGTGGCCTCCTGTCATGGGACACAGCCAAGGCCCAAAAATGTCCGTGATGGACCACAGGCTCTGTCAGACAGTACAGAGAGGAAGGAGAGAGGAAAGGAGGTGACCTGGGGACCGACGCAGGGAGATGAGAGCCTGGGCCTCCCCACCTCCTGGAGCGGCACAGCCCGAAGGTCATCTCTGAGCACAGAGGACAGCAGCCAGGAAGCCAGATCTCAGCCCCTCCCCGGACTCAGCAGATGCAAACGGCTGTGCAGCGATGTGGGGCAGGCTACCTGGAGGCCGTTTCCCAGCGTCAGGCTGCTGCCACGCGGCAGGCAGAACCTTACCCTCTTACTTACGATGCCTTGAAAAACCCTGGCAAGGCCACGTTACTGTGCACCGACTCGGTTAAGGGAATAACCGGGACACATCTCGGCGGGCAGAGGGATCGATCCGGCTCCTCCTGCGCCGGCTCCCTGTCAGGACGCGAGGTGCGTGGCGGTTTTATTTAAGAGGCTGCTTCCGTGCCAGCCCCTGGGGAGGCGCCTCTCGCCCGGGTTATGCTAAATCTTTAATGGCTCCTGACTGTCATGCATGCCGAGCTTCTTTCTCATCCCGAGGGCGCAGGTCCTCCTTGCAGGAGGGAAGGCAGAGGCAGAGGCCGAGGGAGGGTGTCTGTGAGCTGCTCGGCTGGGGCCTCGCCCGCCGTGGAGGCAGAAAGCAGGTACCCGTGAACTTGCCTCCGTGACCCCGGAGCTCGGAGGGCCTGGGGTCGAGGCGGGTGCTGGGACACATCCCCCAGGTGGGTGCTGCACACCAGGCCACAGTCACCAGGTCCCGGCGAGCACAGCCTCAGAGCCAAGAGGTGCGGTGACGGCCCCACTCAGAGTCGCAGCCCAGCGACTGGAACAGTGATGCTGCCATGGCACAGGACTGGGCTGGCACCGGGGAGGCTCTGTGGAGCCCAAAACACGGGAGGAGCAGTGTGCAAGGGG
>RJWT010022932.1:0-16994 GCA_004365215.1 Cuniculus paca | reverse complement strand
GGACGAAGAGGAAATAGAAAGGCTGCTGCCTCCTGAGGAGTCTTGAAGGTCCGAGATGGAGGCCCTTATGGGGGCTGCTCAGATCACGACGCGGGGCTCCTTCGAGAACTTGTTAAAAATACAAATTTTTATTTGCATGATCAGAGATACTAGATCAGAAATCCAGCCAAGATTAAAGAAGGTCCACAAAAAGACGTGTGTGGTGAAAGAGAAATCACCTCAGATCCTGGCTTTCAGGAGGAGGGTGGCAGAGCAGCGGAAGTAAGGGACAAAAGGAGTGGTTTGAAGGCCAGCGTACGGGGCAGGGGTGTCACTCAGGGGTAGAGCACTAGTCGCTCTGTGAGCACCTGGGTTTGGTCACCATACTGCTTTTCCAAAAAAGGAAAAACATTAAAAACTAGCCTGCTGAACAGGAGTAATAATTCCACTTGGAGAAGAATGAAGATCGAGGGTCATTAAATGCTACCATCTCTTTTGTCTCCATTCCCTAAGAAGTTTTTATATTGAAAACACCAATAAGAAAAAGGTAGTGTGAGCTTTCTTACTCTTGATTGTTTAAATTATTTTTAAAATATATATTTAAAATGGGCATTATTTTTCTAAATTATTGTGTAATTTTTAAGTGAGTTATTTTAAAATTACCTCCTGTCGAGTGCTTAACCAGGTTGCAGGACAGGGAAGCACAGCTGTCCTAAGACAGATTCCTTCTTGGAAATCCTTATAAAACTTGGGTGCTGAAATTATCCACCCAGTCTTTACTTCATTAAGTCCATATTTATTGAATGAATACATTAATTAATTAATTCCAAGAACTCCTGGTGATTCTTTTTCCTTTTTGACTCTGGGATGGTAAGCACGGCACTGGGCTATTCCAGGCGTCTCCACCCAAGAGAGTAATGATCCATCTTTGTTAGCAGAAGGCTCTTAAAACAAAACAAACAAACTCTGCTTTCAGTTCCTGATCGAAGTTAGTGGGCCCAGATGGAAAGCTTCAAGGACAACTTTTGTTTGCCAGCTTGTCTGCAGTGTAGGGGTTTGAGAGTGGCTAAAAGAGCGTTTCTCGTTCAGGTTCCCTTTCGCAGATAATGAAGTGTGTCTGTCTCTTGAGCTGATGGCTACAAACATTCCATCCACCAGTGAGTGATTAGACACACATGTAATTAGTGGTCCCCATTCCAGAGAGAAGATGAAACTCATTAATAAATCATTAGGCATTGTGAATTTTTATTTTTTCCATTTCCTCCAACCACCCACATACTGGTGGCAAAATAGTCTGCAGCTATTATTTTTAACACAGAGAGCTTGGAAGATTCTGGATCCCTTTATGCAAGCATTATGACCTCACAACGAAGGAATTATTAATATGGTTAATTGTGAGGACTTACTTTTTTCTCCCTGAGGTGAGAGTTTAAGGCATTTTGCTAATTTCTCAAATAACTCCTTTTAGCAGGACCTATTTTAATTTTGGTTTTGAAGCTCATGTTTTATATGTTAAATTTAAGCAGTTCTAAGAGGTGGAACCTTATAATTCAAACCTGTTCCTCTGAGCCCTGTTGCACTCTGGGGTAGCTGTTTAATAACACCTAGGAATGGCGCTTGGCATTTCTGCCATCCTGACTCAGACTCCAAGCCAACTGAATGCAGAAAGCCACAGAGCAGAGATCAGGAGCTCTGGGACTGCTGAATTTTGACCTATTTCTAGTTCTTCTCCGCTGCCTTCTGCAGTGTGCTGGCTGTCATCTGCCTCTCAGTGCACAGATGTCCCCACGTGACTGCATGGGTACCTTCAAGAGCTGTGTGACAGCAGATGTTCCTCCAAGCCAGACTCACTGGCTCTGTCTCCCTTTCTAACTCTGATGGAGACAGAAGATGTCCCTGGCATCAAGGAGAGGTGAAAACCCTACGCTGACACATGACCCTTCTAGACACTTTGCGAGAAGGCCCACAGCACCTCCTTAGCACCTCTCAGTCCTACTTTCTAAGATAACAAGATTTTCCTCCAATCACTTTGATTTTCACTCAACTATACATTGGCTGCTTAATATAAATGCAGTTTAGGACTTTGTTACAAATCTTTGTATTACAAAGCTTTATCCTCAACACAGCACAAGGGTACATAATATCAGGGTTCAGGAAAAACAGTTGTCGAGAGAAGGGAGCTTCTTCCCTACCGTGCGGGTCGCAGGCCATTCTGTAAGTATCCTTTCCAAAGATGCATCCCTGTACTGTGACGTGTGGATGAGAAAGTCACAGAAAGCAACGTGAGTGCACTTATGGCGTGGTGTGGTGAGCGAGGCCATAAACTTGCCGCGGGCCAAGCTCAGAGAGGCTCGCCCTTTGCTAGGAGGTGCTGCCGGCACTTGGCTTCCCCCACACAGTTTGGCCTTCGGTTCTTCCGCTCGTACTTTCCATGCTTTGATCCCCTTCTTGCTTCATGATTCCTTTACTTCCTAGATTCATTTTTCATCCCACAATTGTTTCATCCCACATCTGACTGTTAAATAATATCCTGTACACTCTCTTCCAAGTTATCCCAAGCATTCTAAATCTTTGCTTCTTCAAGTGTGGTCCTCAGACTTTCTGTTCCGTGTATTCAGGGAACTTGTCAGAGATACAAACTCTCAGGCGACCCGAATTAGGAGCGCTATCTCTAGCAAGCCCTCTGGTGATCTCTCCACACTAAAGTTCGGAAACATAGTCTAGATATTTACATAATTGGGATTGAGGACTATGCTGTAATTACTTTAAAATAGACTAGAAGCCATGCAATTTCCATTCATCTCTGTTATTAATTGTTTTGGGTAAATATGGTGTCATAAGTTAAACAGAAAATCTAAGATTATTGAGGCAAGACCCACTTCAGTCTCTGTGTATCTTTTTATAATTAAAGACAGAATGAGCTAAAAGAAAGAATTTAATGTATGTATATGTTTTTTGTGTGAAAATTTCATACACATATGAAATGAGCAAACTAAACAAAACTAGAAACAACTGAAATATATCTAATTCTAAATACGTAATATGTAATATATAAATACAAATTATGTATTCTTTATGAGCTGTCTTCTCAGTTTATAATTCACTCCCATTTCTATGATCACATTAATGAGCATTTATTAAATTTTCTAGGATTTTTATTTTTTTGCCTACAAAACCCTAGCAGGACGCACATCTTTCAGCAGCTTGCCTCTGGGGAGCGGAGCTCCAGTTTCCTGCACTCTCAGAGGTGGGGAAGGCAGAAGAGGAAGTATGAGGCTTCTTTGAAGCCAGACTACGGTAAGGTCACTTGAGACTCTGGTTCCCTGCCTTGCGGGTCATGCAGGCCTTAGTCAAAGCTTTCTCTTCTGAGGTTGGACTCCTCTTCCTACTTACTCTCCATTTCTTTCACCCTGAAATTCTACCCCTAAATCTCTTCACCACTTACTTACTGAAATAATTAATATTGTAGCCTTCAGTCTTTGAGAAAATAAGGTTACCCTTGTGATTGATAGTGAATTGACATGAATTTATTTCACAACATTTTTTCTTTTCAGAAGATGCCTTCATTTCTACCAGAATTTTACAACCATTCCATTCCATTTGTCAACACAGCCACACCTACCTTTCATCTGCTTGAGGTCATGAATTCACGGATGCAAAACAGTCCATCACTTTGTCGGCGTGGACAAATTGTGCATAATAACACCCCCAAAACAGTGTGCATTTGGAGCCCCAAGGTCTGGTTCCCTCGTTTTTCTGTACAAACGTGGGGTGTTTCCATAAGCTTCACTTCTTAGCAACCACGATCTACTCCGTTCTGCAGAGTACATATTGCTGACTCTTCCTGATGTGTGAAAATTTTCACAGCTGTGTGCAACACACATTTGCCTCGCTGAAGAGCCTTTTCATCCCTTTAGGATTAACATTAGGATAAAGCAAGAACGAAACTCCATCTCCTCAGCTCTGTTAGAACAGGGCTAGAAATCTGGTGGTGTTCCTGGCAGTTGCTGGAAAGACAAGGTAGGTTAGGTGTCTGTGAAAGCCCCTGCTAAAGCCAAATATTAAGGATGGAAAAAAAATCATAGTGGTACAACACGTACAATTTTGAATTCTCATTTTAAGAGTATTAAGCAATAGGTGGTATGTTGAAATAGATGTTAGGATACCAAGCTGATTACTCTATTAGACCTACTGAATATACAAAATAATATTAAGTCCCCAAAGAGCTTTAAGAGAAGTAGGAGATGAAGAAGTACGCTTCTGCAGAATTTGATAATTATTTTTGAGTAGTGTCAGTCTGTAATATGTTTGACCCACTGGACTATTCTATACTAAATATCCTAATTAAGTAGCCCTTAACTGCTCATTCAGTATTATTTAAACTTTCCAGAAATGTAAGCACTCTCACATTTGCGCCCTAAGCCAAAAGTCAATATGAGCTAATGATGACTTTCATGTCCAAACACAAATAAGTTCTTGACGTGAGTAGTGTTTGGAATAATCTCACACTACCATTATTAGGTGCAGGTTAATGATTCCCGACAGCTTGTAAGGATGGGTCTTCTCATGAGTGTTAGCCTTACTGCTGGTATTTCTGTGCAGCGTGGCTAGAATTTATACTTCAGTGAATATTTTCACCCTAATCTAGCAAAATATTGCTTATCAAGATTAGAATGTACCACTTTTCAACCTTCCAATAAGTGATAACTTCAACCTCTCCTTTTTATAGGAAAATGGGATCACTAAATCAGAATCCTACTGCTGAAAATGGCCTGGGCAGTGAAAAGACCTCAGCCCAGTGGAGTATACCAGGGAGGATATCGGCAAGCATGCTTGGCTGAGATGACAGGAAGGATGGGGAAAATCTTGGCGCTGGAAGCAAAATGTCAAAAGAACTTGTTGACATAAATGTGATCTCCACTGATGATCTAGGAGGAATTTCAGAGGAGAAAAGAGGGCAAAAAATTCGAAATAACTGGAGGAGTACCTCACTTATTTCTAGTTCCACAATGAGACAGGGTTCTAGAAACTTGGAATCAGCAAGCATGTCTTACCCTATAAAAACCACATATCTACAGTAAGAGATTCAGTAGATGGTTCAGGCAGTCGGAGCAGTCAGAAGATCTGAGTTCTGAAAATTTGATGCTGGCTAAAATCATCTCATTGCTTAGTATAGATCTTACATAGGAACATTGAGAAATGGCAGAAAACTCTTCATTTCAACAAGAAGTTTGCACTCCTGACTTAGAAAATACAACATGCCATACTATCTGTGGGAAGTCACCAGAGGAGCAGAGTGAAATTTATAGCTCTAAACACCTATGTTAGAAAAGACAAGTCTCAAATCAGCCATCTCCACTTCCACCTTAAGAAATTAGCAAACTGACACAGATGCAACACAAGGTACACAAATGTATAAGAAATTATAAGATTGGCTTACAGTTGTCATCTACAGAGTCAAATGAGGAAATGTGCAGAAGGTGTCTGCACACTGGAGAGGGAAGGATTCAGTCCAAGGTGTGCTGCTCACTGCAGTGTCCTGTGGGAGTTCACATCAGGAGCCCCATAGATTACAATGGAAGGCTGAAGAGTCTACACCAGAAGGCCAAAGAATCTGCACCAGAAGCCAGAGTGTCTGTGCTGGAAGCCAGGAGATGATGTTCAGGGTGAAGACAAAGACTGGAGCTCATCTGAAGAAGCAGAAGCAGATCCATCCTTTCTCATTTCCCCTTCATACCATTCAGGCAACCAGTCACCCTAGAGAGTGGAACTGCTGAGCTGATTTAATTTTGCTTCTCTTACTCAAATTGACACAATCAATTAACCATCACAATCCACCCCTTGTCAACTTGACAACCAGATACATTTCTTTAAACCAGTCTCTAGGTACAAAGACAAGTCCATGAAGTTATAACTATCCTGCATACAAATGGAAAAGCACTAGTTCCTTCCCCAGAATAGAAGGCAAGTTTTCTTTGGGTGATGCTTACCAGTAACATTTCATTACTCGAACATTTTAACATAAGTTTAACAATCCTTAAGAACCATTACTAAGTATATTGACATTATATTACATTAGAATCACATTAGGAGAGAAATAGTACAATTACAACCTTCGTTTCCTTAGCTGATCACAGGGTCACAGCTGGTATTTAGAACTACCTTCTTCTACTACCCATTCTGTATTCCCTTTGCCTTCAGCAAGCACCTCAGCAGGAGCTGGTTCTTTGCCTGGTGGAGTGACTCATGTCTTCATTCCTGAAGGCTCTGGGCCATTTGTCATTCTGCCTATATTAGGTTGTTGTAATTTTCCACTGACTTTAATAACAGGGCACAGTAATTCTAAGAGGCACCCTAACGAATCTCCTGCTCTCCAAGTATATTCTTCCTTTCCTCCATTATGGAGTAGTAGTCCAATTTCCCCTTGACAGTCTGGGTCAATCACCTCTGACAACACTGTGACTCCTTTTTAGCTTGTTTCCTCAGAGGCATGAGGAGACCAAAATGACCAGGGGGAAGTCTTAGCTTCCAGTTCAATGGTATCATTGTTGTGCTTCGTGGTATAAGCCTTCCTCCCTCTGGAAATAAGACTTCTAAACCAGGAGAGTATAAGGTCTTGGGAACAGGAAGCAAAAACTTTCCTGGGGGTAATGGTGAGTGGTACCATTCCCACTTCCACCTCTTGATTCCTGGACCCATGAATCCTGGCTATCGGAGACACAGGACTGTATAGTGGATGCTGATTCAAAGCATACAAGCCTTTTAAAGACTCTTGCCCCAGCCCTGCAAGTTATTGCCACCTAGCTGTTGCTGTAACTGTGTCTTTAAAAGACCATTCCACCTCTCTACCAACCCAGCCACTTCTGGATGGTGAGGAACATGGTAAGACCAGTGAATTCCATGAGCATGAGCCCATTGCCTCACTTCTTTGGCCATCAAATGTGTTCCTAGCAATGCTATGTGGAATTCCATGACAGTGGTTAAGGCATTCTGTGAGTCAATGGATGGTAGTTTTAGCAGAAGCATTACGAGCAGGGAAGGCAAATCCATATCCAAAATAAGTGTCAAAGGACAAAGTGCTGTCCTTTCCATGATGGAAGTGGTTCAGTATAATCAACCTGCCACTAGGTCACAAGGGTGATCACCCTAGAGAATGGGGCCCTCTCAGGGACTCAGTGTTAATCTCGGCTGCTGGCACACTGGGCTTTCAGCAGTGGCTGTAGCTAGATCAGCCTTGGAGAGTGGGAGTCCATATTGCTGATCCAATGCTTTACCTCCATTTCTGCCACCATAGCCACTCTGTTCATGGGCCCACTGGACAATGACGGGGTGGCTGAAGGAGGAGGCTGTCCACTATCTACAGAATGGGTCATCTCATCCACTTGATTGTTAAAGTCCTCTTTTGCTGGGGTCACTTTTTGGTGAGTGCTTACATGGGAAACAAATAGTTTTATATGCTTTGCCCATATGGAGAGGTCTATCCATATACCTCTTTCCCAAATATCTTTGTCACCAATTTTCCAATTATGTTCCTTCCAAGTTCCTGACCATCTGGCCACACCATTGGCTACTGCCCTCGAGTCAGTATACAGTCGCACATCTGGTCATTTATCCTAGGCAAAATGTACAACCAGGTGTACTGCCCAAAGTTCTGCCCACTGCGATGATTTCCCTTCACCACTGTCCTTCAGGGATGCCTGGTAAGGGGATGTAATGCTGCAGCTGTCCACCATGGGCGGTGCCCTCATAACATGCAGAACCATCCATAAACCAAGCTCTACCCTTCTCTTCCTCTGACAGCTGACCATACGGTGCACCCAACAAGGCCACAGGTGCATGCAAGGAGATAGGAGTATAACAGGTGTAGAAGCTGTAGGCACCTGGGCCACTTCTTCATGTAATTCACTTGTGCCCTTTGGACCTGCTCTGGTCTGATCGTGTAAATACCATTTCCATTTAATGATAGACTCTTGCTGTGCACATCCAACCTTACAACACTGTGAATCAGATAACACCCATCTCATGACAGGCAACTCAGACCACACGATGACTTGGTGTCCTATGGTCAAGTATTCAGTTTCCACTAAGGTGCCAAAAAGGTGCTTTTCAAAGGGAGAGCAGTTGTCTGCAGATGATGGCAGAGCCTCACTCCAAAATCCTAAGAGCCTCTGCTGCAGTTCACCTGTGGGGGCCTGCCGGAGACGCCAAGCAGCACCTCTGCCTGCCCCTGCCCCTCCAAGTACATCGGATCTGCTGGATCATACGGTCCTGGAGGCAGAGCAGCCTGGACCTATTGCAGAACCTTTTCTCATTCTGGGCCCAACTCAAAACCAGCAGCTTTCTGAGTCACTCAGTACATGGGCCAGAGTAAAACACCTATATGTGCGATGTGTTGTCTCTAAAGTCCAAATAGATCCACGAGGCCTAGAGCTTTTGGCGGTAGAGGGAGCCAGATACAACTTATGTTTTTCCTTAGAAGGGATATCTCTGCATGTCCCACACCAATGGACTCCTAGAAATTTCACAGAGGTAGAAGGACCTTGAGCTTTTGTTGGATTTATTTTGTATCTTCTGGCTCTCAGATGCTTTACATCCAGAGTGTTGCTACCTCCTGCTCACTTGGCCCAATTACATCATCAATGCAATGAACCAGTGTGATACCTTGGGAGGGAAAAGTGACCAAGATCCCTGTGAACTAAACTGTGATACAGGGCTGGAGAGTAAATAGAACGCTGAGGTAGGCCGATGAGGGTGTACTGCTGGCCTTGCCAACTGAAAGCAAATTACTTTTGATGGTCTATGTGTATAGGTATGGAGAAGAAGGCATTTGCCAAATCAATAGCTGCGTACCAGGTACCGGGAGATGTGTGATCTGCTCAGGCAAGGAAACCTCATTGGTATAGTGATTGCAATTGGAGTCACCATGTGATTTAGTTTACAGTAATCTGCCATTGTTCCCCAAGACCCATCTGTCTTCTGCACAGGCCGAATGGGAGAATTAAATGGAGATGTGGTGGGGACCACCACCCCTGCATCCTTCGAGTCCTTCAAGGTGGTATAATCTCTGCAATCCCTCCAGGAAGGTAATACTGCCTTTGGGTTACTATTTTACCAGGCAAAGGCAATTCTAATGGCTTCCATTTGGCCTTTCCGACCGTAATAGCCCTCACACTACAGGTTAGCGAACCAGTGTGAGGATTCTGCCAAGTACTAAGTGTATCTGTCCCAATTATGCATTTAGGAACAGGGGAAATGACTACAAAGCCTGGGTGAGGTGATAAGGGATAAGCTGGGCATGAGCAATGAAAGGAGCAGGTTGAAAGATGACTGCAAGACTCCTAGCCTAAACAGCCGGAAGAGTGGAATTACTGTTTCCTTATCAAGAAAGACTTTGAGAGGAGTAGGTTTCCAAGAGGACCTGAAGTTTAGTTTCAAACATGTTAGCTTTTAGATACCTAGTAAATATAAAAATACACCTTTCAAGTAGGCAGTTATGAGCAGAGAAGTTCCAAAGATGTTTGGGTGCTGCTTAAAATCTCTTTACCAAGCAGACAGGAAGAGCGGCCGAGAGCCGCCTGGGCTTGGCGAGTGCGGGCACCGTGGTGGGGGGCAATGTGCCGTATTTGGAGGCCAGAACTCTCCGTGCTGCATCTGCCCCTCATTTCTGACATCTGCACTCACATTTTCCTTTCACAACCTCTCCCTTTTCCTTCACCTCCTGCAACCCTTGACTTTTCAAGGCAAGTATTGCAAATATTCTTTCAAACAAGTATTCTTTGCCCATTTTGGGTGTCTGAGAGGCCCTGTGGTGGTGGCTATGAGCCAAGGAATTTGTCTAAGAAACAGAACACGGGCTTCCCTGGGCACGGTGTCATTCAGCACAGAGAGAAGCTTGCTCAGAAACAAAACAGAGTAACACGAAACAAGGGCCTCCCCCAAGTTCTTTCTTCCTCTGGAAACCCTTTATCCTTTCTTTCTTCTCCAGAACTACTCACCACTCTGCAGACCCAACGCCCTCTCCAGAAAGTCTGCTGAACTCCAGGAGGTTTCCACGTGCAGCCGAGGCCATGAGCTCTGTGCACTTCACCCCATGGGCGAAATGTCTGAGCGGGGTTTCCATCCCTGCGCTTCGGGTTTGGACCAGATCATTTCCAAGGGCCTTTCCAACTCTACAATTCTATTAACTATAAAATAATTTAGTGGGTCAAGAAATCTCAATGTTAATTTGAACCAAATGCAGAGCAGGGCGTAGTTTATATCAGCTGTAATTCTAATCGTCTACGAAGGGGAGTAGTACCAGGAAGATTCTTGGCGCTCTTAACACCAGCAACAATGGGCTTTTAGCCTTGGTGAGTAACCTGAACTATGGTCTCGAAAGAAACGAGTGAGGAGACGTTTACCTACCTGGAGCTTTTGGAAGGCTCCATTTGTTAATTCTCTTTCGGTTCTTTGACTCAGCAAAGCAGAACAGAGCATCAGTGCTGGGAGGTGTTACTCAGCTTTCCAAGCCCGGCTTTCCGTCTGATGTGCAGAATGGTTTTGGATTCTTACTGTGAAAGGCGAGCAAGGATGCCAAAATCTTCCTGACTCCTTGCAGAGTTGCCTATTTAAAAAAAGATTAACATTCTATAAATACCAATCGGTGAACTAACTTTTAAAAATAAACTAATTTATTCCAGCAGTGAATGGAAATTATTTTTATTAATATTAAAATTGTTCTTCTCCCATGATAATAGCTGTTAATATAATATACTAAGAATAACCTCATGTTTACTTGGTCCATGGGAATTTCTGAGAACTAAGAGAAAGTCACTGGGAAGGACCAGGCCACAAACAGAGTGAGAAGAAGCTGTTTGGAAAAGGTTCACTTTCCCATGCAGAGTTGCTAAACTATAAAACCAAATGAAACTAGAAAACTTGTGGGGAGAGAATAAAATAAAAGCTCAAACTGGCTATCTTAGATGTCCAGCTGGATTTTCCACATAGCTTTTCTCATGCTGCTAATTGGCGTGATTGTCTCTGAGTTGTTCTTAGACACATGAGCAGGAAGTAGAAGAGGGTGGAGTAGCAGGAGGTAACTACTGCTCTTAAAATGTAATCATTGATACCTTCCACTTTCTATTTCTGAATTAGAAAAAAATTCAATTTAATTATATTTCTTTATAAATAAATTATAAAGTCAAGTTTCCAACAAGAAAAAGAACTTTAAGCCACATGAAAAGCTCTCTTTAGACCATGTGGCTCGCCATTTATCTGTCACCTTCTGAATTTCCATGAAAGATATAGAGTGTCATTTTATTAAGAATGCATGCACAGATTATATTTATGTAGGTAGGTGTACATTCAACTGTAAAAATCAAAACAGAAGCAGCAGATGGTCCTGCTCCAGCCCAAGAGACCACTCACTCAGCAGGCGAGGGATGAAAACCTTTCTCCAGTGCGAGGATAAGATATTTGGAATCCATGCCCCAATTCTCATGTAATTATCAGTGTAGAAGAGGACGAGGGGTGTAAGTGACCCCGCAGCCGTTATTTACTTATGTGTGCCCAGAGCAGTACGATGCTCAGAGGTATCTGACCAGAGACCGCAGTGCGCACTCCGTTCAGCAATGATGACTCCTTAGCACCCCAAATCCTCATTCAACCTCATAGGCTCAAACCTCCGCCTTTCACAATTTCGGAAGAATTGTGAAATCCTGGGGTTCACTTATAAGAAAGCATGCTGTTTAAGCTCAAACTTAAGACACATGGGACATTTCTTTCATACTGCAAGTACAGTTCCCACATAACAAAAGAGATCACTTGAAGCTCTGCAGCGTAACAATTTGGCATCTCAAGTAGAAAGGCATCTGTCAAACTCTGTCAACGGCCAGCTTGCTTCAGCCAGAGGGGTGAGCTTACGGAAGAGATGTGCCTGACCCTCCCTGCCTTCCCGGAGCATGACTTTTACCGAGAACCTTAGTGCCCTAGATGAGTACTACGGTTTCATGGCAGTGGACTAAGACACGATTTGACTACCGAGGCAAAAAACTGACTCCTGCCTAAATTTGTGTTAGTCAAGTCCAATCATGATATAAATAGTGTGGAGGAAAAAATACAAGAGAAACCGATAAATACATTCTGTTCTATAGAAATGTCTCAAAATAAAAAATTAAAAATAAAAGGTCTGGGGATGTTGCTCAGCGTAAAGTCTCCCCTTGCAGAAAAATCTTCATAAATACTCATAAATGGACAGCGGCAGGACCTGTCAGTGCTCCACCCCGTCCCCAGCGCCTCCTTCGCTGGCTCAGAGCACCAGCTCCCAGGGTGACCGGTGCTCTGGGCTGGAAGCTGCCTGTCCTCGTGGGCGGGCCGCCCTGGTGCCAGGACAGGCTTCCACGGATGCACACGGCCAGCAAGAAGCGCCAGGACTCATGTCACCTCAGGTGCAGCTCCTCAATGCTGACTGATGGTGGCAGGATAACAGCCAACTCCTGCACCGCTGATCAGGACACTCTGAAGTGTGACCCCGGTGCTGTTTTCTGAGGTCCCCAGGGAGACTAATCTCATTCCTCTCTGTCTTGGTCACTGTCCCATCACTGAGAGGCAAAGCCTGGCACACAGAACTGAAAGGAGAATTTAGGCTCACAGTTTCAGAAGCCTAAGTCCATGGTTGGCTGCCTTGAATGGAGAAAGGACATGGCAGGGTCATGGAAGACTGAAAACAGCAGCCAGGAAAAGAGAAGGCGGAGCGGGGAGAGAGCGTGCCTGGGTCACTTCCCTGCCAGCTGCTGCTCCCCGCCAGACCCCGCCTCCTCACAGGCCGGAGCCCCATGAAGCAACTTACCTTCCCAGAGACGTGCCTCTGAGTGCGAGAGCCTGGGGATGACTCTGATCCAAACCGTGACACTACTCAAAGCGCACACTACCCTGGGCTCACCCACTTCCTTGTCAGATGCCCCCCCTTATCGGTTTTTCCTAGAAACAGTTGCTACTAAATCACTTCCATATGGTGCTACCTCAAGTCCTACTTCTGGGGAATCCACTCTAAGCCAGCTGGGGCCACACATGCTTTTTGAAAGCAGCCTCTCCGGGTAGGTTTCTGAAATGGGATCATTTGCTGATCAGAAGGCGAGGAGAACCAACTGTCAACTGAATAAAGCGACAGCAACCCTTAGCGCGCCACAGCACGACTACTGATAGTCAAGACCTCCATGTGCAAATCGCACTGGGTATTTGGGCCCCTTGAGATCCACTCCGATTTCCCTGCTGGCTACTGATCCCATGAATAGAGATGAGTCTCAGTGTGGGTCCAGTGGAAAGGTCCAGGAGGTGCTGGACTCTGGAGTTGTGTCCCCACAATTTGTGAGTTGAGACCTAATCTCCAGTGTGATATATGAGGAGGTGAGCCCCTGTGAGGGACTGCTGACTTCATGAAGATGCTGCGATGCCTGGCTGGTGTTCTCCGCAGGAAACAGGGGTGCAGTGGTTAGGGTGCAGGGATGTGAGGCAGCTGGTCATACAGAGGCTCCCTTCCTTCCATGACTCGGGATGCAGCAACCTGGACGAAGGCCCTGAGAGGGCTGAGGAAACGGCGCCCGCATTAAGTGGCACATGCCTTAGTCAGAAGAGCCTTTATGTCATTCACTGACCTGCAGTAGAAAGGCCACCATAGGAGAAGAGGCCGGTCCCCTAATTCTGAGCCTCACCTTTCATTTTAGGACTGGAAATCAGAAACAATATCGTATTCAGAGGAAACAATGCACTAACACCACTTTCAAGGACTTAAGGAACGCTGGGGAAGTACTTCCCATTGCATGCCTTCTCCCATCACCATTCCAGCACCTGCGAAATTCACATGGAGTTAGTGCGCGGAGACAGAGAAGCCAAGGAGTTCCAAACTGCCAGGATAATGACTTTGATTATAATGCGAAGGCAGAATCGCTGCTACCTAAAGGGTCAGGGTGAAGACCCTTTGGAACTCCGAGAACCCTCTCAGGCATCTCTTGGTCTTTGTCTAGTTTCATACAACAGGCAGATCCAGGGGCGGCTCTGCATCAGGTCCCGGCCCGGGATGGCGAACACGTGGATCACGCACTCAGCAACCACCAGGTCTGCAGAGCGGCTGCCAGGGGAAAGGGTAACCTGGGTGAGCGGGGCAGGAGGCATGAGACCGGTGTCCAGCCGCAGCAGGAAGAGCTGCAGCTCATCACATCAGCCTTCGTCTTGATTTTCTAGAAACTGCGACCAATCCTGTCACAGGATTGATTCCATCACTGTTCCCACGTAGCACGGCTTCCACTGTGCTTCATCAACCGGCACCCAGGTCCTTCACAGGCTTCTACCCTGGGCTGAGAGAAGTCATCAAGTCTGCTGGCAGAGGACCCTGAGGGGTGGAGGGTGTCAGCCCTCCCCTGAACACAGCCCATAGCTGACCACTGATGGAGATGGGCACACAAACTACATCTGCTCCTCAGCACTCCCTCAGACCTCGGGCACCCTTCTCAACTCGGTTCCTTTCAAACCTCAAAACACAGACCTTGATTTGGGGGATGATTTTCTCAATTCTCCCAAAGTTCGCATAGGACACATTCTACTCATCACAAATAATCGGTGCCTTCAAGAAGGAGAGTGTAACTCTCTCTCTCTCTCCCTTTCATTTAAATAGATTGCCTGAGGTGAGGTCCCTCCTGCAGACTCTCTGAAGGGCTTCACAGGGGGCCCCCAGTCCCATTTCCCCAGCCCCCCACTGGGCGTTCCTCAGAACGCAGCCCAGGAATCACTTTCACACAAACCACCGTCCTTGGGTCTGCTTAGGAGGAACCCGGGTTGAGACACAGCTTCTGAGCCCCAGCGGTGCCAGACCCACCAGCACGTGGGGATGTGGTCCTGGAGGCGGCCTCCGCGTTTGGGGATGAATACAACTGCAGGGCAGTGGCTAGGGGGAGGGGTGATAGGTGAGGGTGATTGTCTCTATGAATGTGGAAATCAAGGCGGATCACTCAACTCATTCAAGGCCTCATTCAAAGAGGGAGGCTGAATGACCATTGTTTGGAATTAACAGAATGCAAATTTAGCCCAAATCAGGATTTTCAAAACAGCCAACCAATAAAAAGGTGTTGGTCATGTAAAGGTAAAGGCAGGCAGTGAAAGATCAGTGGTACTTACAGTCCAGTTAATGATTCCAACAGAAACAGTCCGCCTGCTGTTTAAATGTGCAGTATTCAATTTCTCTGTCCCTTTTCCATTAATACACTGGATTGTAATTTTGCAAGTTAACACTTAAAAAGACTCGATTAATAAATAACAGCGAAGTGTTACAAGGAAGGAAACTTTGCTTTCTTTTAACAAGTTCTATTAACTTTTGGTTTTCTCCCAGATGACTCAAAATGCCAAAGGTTTAGCTCTAGAGTGTGAGAGTCTAAACATCAAATGGTACACCCTTGGTACAAAAAGGGTTTTTCTCGCTTGTCCCGCCCGTACTAAAATCCGACCCTCAGGAACACGTGACATCCAAGACCATCTCCTCACAGGCGCGGAGCCTGCAGTCCAGTACTCACACAAGGACTGCTCGGAACGTAAGCAGGCGATCTGCCGGGAATGATGAGGGCAAAAGTTGCCCCTAGGAAGCATAAACGCCAGTCCACAGATTTAGCAGTGTGGGAAGGGTCACCGTCCTCATCACTGACCCATGCATCTTAATTTCTTTTCCAAGTCTCCTTTTCCACTAGGTTTCTGGAAGCACCTATTTTGATTTGAGGTCTCCCTCTTCCTGAGGGGAGGCTCAGTTCCAGGAGTGTGAGGCTGCACCAGCGCATTGATGAGGGGGGAGGAGCGGGAGGAAAACAAAAAAACCTTATTTTAATCTATATGGCTATAAATATTGGTTCTAACGAATCTGTGTGCCAGTGATTCATACCTAAGCTAATTCATACGTAGTTTACACATTTCCACAAACATCGATTATCTAAAATGTTTACACTGGCGATCTAACAAGTATCAGTCAGTGGCAAAAGCAGCAAGAGGTGGGGGTGGGAAAGGGGGAGGAGAAGCCAGAAGAATAAAGCTGCCTGACAGTACTGACTCCCTGCCATGGGTGTGATCACTAAAACGTGGGCCAGTAACAATGTTCGAAAGTAAACAAAAGTAGGGAAATAGACCCATAGAGCAACTAAAAAGCAAACGAGAATGATAGCCAACAGGGAGATAGGCCTTTTGGAGATGGGAAGGGGATTTAGGGATGGAGGAAGAGAGAAGGAGGTAAAAAGGATTGCACTGTGATACGTGTGATATGCACACACACCAACGCCCCACAGTGACTGTAAATCATTATGCATTGTAAACGTATACTAAGAAAAAAGTGAATAAAAAGGCAAATAAAAATCTTAAGGCAAAAGAGAAATTAGTCAAGAATTAACAGTGCTTCTCGTGACTATTAAATACAGACCTCACCTAGTCTTGCACACTACCTCGGACCTTTTGCCATTCAGCATCCATGATAGACAGTTTGCTAACTTAAAACATGGGCTGGAATATCACTCAGCGTTTAATCCCAGCCAAACGCATAAACCCGTGTATCTGATCGTGCAGAGGCAGTAGAATCTAGAAGGAAAACATCAACTTTTTTTGCCAAGGATTGGGATACAACTCAGTTGCTCCCAGGGAAAACACAAATGCAGAAATGAACACAATGACCTGTCTCAAATAAAATCTTAAAAACCAAACATGAGCAAATCCACAGTAGAATGAATATCTGCGTTTCAAAAAAGGTATTTAACTGCAATCAGACATGGCCACTGACAGTGAGACAGACATTTCTGTGAGGCTTGTTCCTTCAGTAAGGTAAGCAGCTGTTTCGGTCTCCCCATTTCTTGTGCTGGGGGGTCCCTGAGATGAGCACCTTGCCCCTAGGCTTGGCCTGCCTCTCAGCCCCTTCACAGGAAGCTGTGTTTCAGCATAGCACTTGACTGATGCCTCTCCCACTGCTTCAATAGCATAGAATATAAGGTGTTGCTACCCGCTTCCCCTTTCCTTTC
>RJWT010022931.1:0-16996 GCA_004365215.1 Cuniculus paca | reverse complement strand
TGTTTGTCATTTTCAGGAAAACGGATTTGTTTGGGAGAGGGCCTGGCACGCATGGAGTTGTTTATATTCCTGACCTCCATTTTACAACACTTTAACCTGAAGTCAGTGGTTGACCTGAAGCACCTTGATACCACCCCAATTGCCAATGGATTTGCTTCTGTACCACCATTTTACAAGCTCTGCTTTGTTCCTGTCTGAAGAAGGCTTTGTTTGCCTGCTTCTATGCCATTCCCTCGCAATCTCCTCCTTTCACCATCATCCACATACTTCCCCCATCAGTGATGCTTTCCCCAATATCTCCGCACTCCTTGTAGATTGACAGAATGCCCTCCCTACATTTTGGAGCGTTCTTCATGTCATATCGCAAATATGTCTTGTATTCCCTATGCTCTATAACACTCGTATTGATAGCCACACTGCTAAATCTTATCCAATGCAGAATTATTAATGACTTATTGGTATTAAAGAGTAAAATGATGATTCAGCACCATTTTCCTTGCATGTGATAAATAAAAATTGTTATGAGTTGCTGACTTACTGTCTATGATGTCCTTTATTGTATAACTCAGATATGAAAAGAAAGAATCTACAAACGTTAGTTGATCCTCACAATGGTATGAAAAGGACAGAGAACTTGAAGGGGACATTGGATACCAGAATCTATGAGACAAAGCATTTGCAAAAGGGACATTTTTATAATACCTACATTAGAAAAGATGGTCATACCAAATAATGGAATGAGCCATCAAAAGGTCCTACAAAGCAGTGAAAGGTGAAACCTCAAAGCACGAAAAGGAAAGAAATCATAAAGACCTGAGCTGAAGGTAATGAAATACAATACTAAAATAACAACACAAAAGATCAGCGAAGCAGTTTTTTTCTTTATAAAGAAAAACAACATTGAGAAACCTTCAGCAAAGTAACCAAAAAGGAGAGTTAACACTTAAATCTATACAACTAGGGATGAAATGGGAGATACTACAGAAGACACCACTGAAACAAGGGGATTATTAGAAATAATTTTGAAATTTATATTCAATGAATTAGAAATGTCAGGAGAAAGAGATAAATTTCTACTCACATGCAACCTACCAAAATTGAAACAAGAAGTTATATAAAAATGAAACAATCAAATAAAAGCAATGATTTTTTTATTTTTAAGAGAGAAAAACAAAACAAGACAAACAAGAAACAAAAGAGACATATAAACACCAATAACAAAAAATCTAAGGCAATAACAGTATAGACTTTCAAAACAAGATGGTAGGTGCTTAGCAAAGGTTGTTATTTTGCATAGTTACTGTCAAAAGAGTTATGTAGATTACCACATATCGACATGAAAACTTGATCTAATCCTATGTTACCTGTTTTTTCCAGTAACTACTAAAATTTATAGTACAATTATCTTAGCTATCTTAAGTGTGTGTATACAAATATATAGAAATATGTATATTTGGTACTGGAGATCGAACTCACAACCTTGCCCTTGCCAGGTGGGTGTTTATGCTGCTGAGCTAAATGCCTGGCCCCTAATCTTTATTCTTTTCCCTTTCTTCTTTTACCCTTTTCCCTATTCAAGTTATTTTTCCCCTTTGAGCAGTTTCTTACCTTTTCACAATATTTTTGAAAGATTTTGGATCTTATTTATTCTTTCAGTTTCTTACACGAGGGAAACAATATGATATTTACACATGTGAGTTTGATTTATTTCACTTATGAGTGTGATCTCAAATCGCATCCTTTAACCTATAAAAGCATCAATGTGATCTTTCTTTATAGCTGAATGGTACTCCGTTGTATTAAAATATCACATCTTTTTATCCATTCCTCAGTTGATGGGCATTTGGGTTGTCTCTAAGATTTGACTATTACAAGTTCTGCCCCTGTGAACATGGGTGCACATATACCACTGCGGTATGATGCTTTCAGTTCTTCTAGGAATATGCCCAGAAACGGGATAGCCAGGTCAAATTGAACTTCCAATCCTAGCTTTTTGAGGAACCTCCAGACTGATTTCCACAGTGCAGTAGACTGCACCAGTCTACACTCCCATCAACAGTGGAGAAGCGTTCCTTTTTCCCCATAGCCTCGCCAGCATTTGTTATTGGTTGTTTTCTTGATCCCGGCCATTCTTTCTGGCGTGAGATGAAATCTCAGTGTTGTTTTAATTTGCATTTCTCAAATGACCATTGATGTTGAACATTTTCTCATATATTTATTTCCCATTGGTATTTCTTCATCTGAGAAGTGTGTATTCATCTCACATGGCCATTGTTGGATTGGGTCTTTGAATTTTTGAGGGTTTTTTTTTTTAATTCTTTCTATGTTCTAGATAGAAGTCCTTTGTCTGAGGAACAGTTGACTAAGATTTTCTCCAAATTCATGGATTTTCTTTTCACTCCACTAGAGATTTATTTTGACATGAAAAACTTTTTAATAAGACAAGATTCCAGTTGTTGATTCTGGGAAGTATTTCCCGTGCAGTTTAATTTTTGTACTTGAACTTTCTGCCTGCCTCTATGACTTCAAGCTCTCTACGTACTTTGTCTTCCAGAAGACTTAGTGTTTCTGTTTTAATATTTAGATCTTTAATCTATTTTGACTTTAGTACATGCTGATAGACATGGGTCTTGTTCTAGTTTTCAGCACATAGAAAGCCAGTTTTTCCGGCACCACTTATTAAAGAGGTTACCTTTCTTCCAGTGAACATGTATGGAACATTTGTGAAATATAAGGTGGTTGACTGTGTTTGGAGTTGTGGTTGCATCTTCTAATCTATTCCATTGATCTTTAGGTTTGTTTTGATTCCAGTACCATGCTGATTTTAACACAGTAGCTTTATAGTATAACTTCAAGTCAAGGACTGTGATGCCTCCTACCTTGCCTTTACAGTCCAGAATTGCCTGTGCTATTCAGGTCTCTTCTGGTTCCAGATGAATTTTAGGAATGATTTTTCTAGATCTGTGAGGTGTGCTAATGGCATTTTGATTGGAATTGCATTAAATCTGTATAGCAATTTTGGAAGAATGGCCATTTTCCCAATGTTTGTTCTTCCTATCCATAAGCAAGGAATGTCTTTCCATTTTCTGAGATCCTCTTCGATTTCTTTTTTTTAGAGTCTTGTAATTTTCACTCTATAGATCTTTTACTTTCTTTGTTAGATTGATTCCTAGGTATTTCATTTTTTTGGATGGATGCTATAGTGAAGGGTGTGGTTTCCCTTATTTCTCTCTCAGTGAGTTTGTGTTTGTGTGCAAGACTGCTATTGATTCTTGAGTGTTGCCTCTTTATCCAGCTACATTACTGAATTTGGTTATTACATCTAGAAGACTTTAATGGACTTTTGGGTGTCTTCCATGTAGCGTATCATATGACCTGCAAATAATGTTAATTTAAATTCTTCTTTCCATATTCTTATTCTTTTTCTTTCTTTCTGTTGTCTAATTGCTCTGGCTAATGTTTCCAGCACTATATTGAATAGGAGTAGTATAGTAA
This sequence comes from Cuniculus paca, assembly GCA_004365215.1. Taxonomy (NCBI): domain Eukaryota; kingdom Metazoa; phylum Chordata; class Mammalia; order Rodentia; family Cuniculidae; genus Cuniculus; species Cuniculus paca. The sequence goes on along the minus strand of RJWT010022931.1, from coordinate 13,501 downwards.
ACATCCTTGTCTTGTTACGGGTTTTATAGTGAAAGCTTTCAGTTTTTGACCATTTAATATGATGCTGGCTGTTGGTTTGTCATAGATCACTTTCATCAGATTGAGGTAAAGACCATCTATCCCAATTTTCTCTAGGGTTCTTATCATGAATGAATGTTGGAATTTATCAAAAGCCTTTTCAGGATCTATTGGGATGATCATGTGATTTTTATCTTTGGATCTATTGATACAGTGAATCACATTTATTGATTCACGTACATTGAACCATCTCTGCATCCCTGAGATGAATCCCACTTGGTCATGGTGTATAATCTTCTTGATGACTTGCTGAATTCTGTTTGCCAGTATTTTATTGAGGATTTTTGCATCTATGTTCATTAGGGAGATTTGCCTGTAGTTCTCTTTTTGTTGTAGGGTTTTTCTCCAGTGTTGGTCTTAGGGTAATACTTGCTTCCAGGAATGAGTTAAGGAGACTTGCTTTCCTTTCAGTTTCCCTGAAGAGCTAGAGGAGTGTTGGCATTAAGTCTTCCCTAAGTGTCTTGTAGAATTGAGCAGTGAATCCATCAGGACCTGAGCTTTTCTTTGTTGATAAGGGTCTAATAACATTTTCAATTTCCTTAACTGAAATTGGGTTATTCAGAAGTTTTAAATCTTCTTGATCCAGCTTTGGTAATTCATATGTTTCTAGGAATCTGTCCATTTCTTCTGTGTTATCAAACCTATGAGGGTAAAGGTTTTCAAAGCAGGTATCAATGGTCTGTATTTCCACAGGTTCTGTAGTGATTGCACCCTTTTCATTCCTTATTGCTTGAATGTGAGTTTTCCTTTCCTTTTCTTGATAAGGTTGGCAAGGGGCTTATCAATTTTATTTATTCTTTCAAAGAACCAGCTCTTCGATTTGTTAATTCTTTGTATTGTTTCCTTAGTCTCAATTGTGATAATTTCTGTGCTGATCTTTATCATTTCCTCCCTTCTTTTGGCTTAGGGCTTGACTTACTCTCGTTTTTGTAGATATTTGAGGTGTAGCATCAGGTTATTTATTTGTGTTCGTTCTGTTTCCTGATGTGAGAATTCACCACAATAAATTTCCCTCTGAGGACTGTTTTCATTGTGTCCCACAGGTTCCATTAAGTTGCATTTGCATTTTTGTTTGCTTGTAGGAATTGTTTAATTTCTTCTTTAATTTCCTCTGTACCAATTGATTGTCCAAGCGTGTATTAGTTAATTTCCATGTGTTTATGGAATTTTTGCAATTTCTAATATCATTAATTTCCAGTTTCATGGAACTATGATCAGATAATATGCATGGGATAATTTTGATTGTTTTGCATGTACTTAAGCAAGTTCTATGAGCTACTATATTGTCCATTTTAGAGAATGTGCTGTGTGAAGCTGAGAAGAATGTATATTCTGATGTTGTTTGGTGGAGCGCTCTGTATATGCATACTAAGTCCATTTGTTCACAATTTGGATTCAGTTATGTTATTTCTTAGCTGATTTTTTTTGTCTAGTTGATCTGTCTTTGTGTCAATGGGGTGTTAAGGTCTCCCATTAGAACTGTATTATTGCTTGTTTTATTTTTCATTTCTGTTAATATTTGTTTTGTATAGCTGGATGATCCCATATTTGTTCCATATGTACGTAAGATTATTATCTTTTCCTTTTGAAATTTCCCCCTAACCAGTATCTAGTGACCTTCTTTATCTCTTTTGATCATTTTTGGCTTGAAGTTCACATTGTCTCCAAACAGAATAGTTACACTTGCTATTTTTTGGGTCCCTGTTGCATGAAGGATTGTTTTCCATCCTTTGATTTTCAGTCTATGAATTTTCTTTTGGGTTAGGTGGTTTTCTTGTATGCAGCATGTGGTTGAATGTTGTTTCTTGATCCATTCTGCCAGTCTGTTTCTTCTAATTTTGGTGAATTCAGGCCATTTACATTAATGGGTATAAGTGATATATATTGGCTTATTTTTGTCATGTTATCTCTCTGCTGTGGGTTCCTTACCTTTCTCCTCTGTTTAACTATTTGCCCTGCTTGGTAGTTTCTTTCTATTGGTGTTCTTGAAGTCATTGTTATTTTTATAACTCTCTAGAATATCTTTCAGTATTCTTTGTGGGATTGGTTTGGTGGTCATGAAGTTCTTCAGCTGTTCTTTGTCATGGAAGTATCTCATTTCCCCATCTGTTTTGAAGGATAGTTTTGCAGGGTACATCAATCTGGGTTGGAATTCATTTTCCTTAAGGATTTGAAATACTTCACTCCATGCTCTTCTTGACTCAATTGTTTGTGTTGAGAAGTCTACTGTAATTTTGATGGGCTTTCCTGTATAGGTGATTTGTTTCTTTTCTCTAACAGCTTTAATATGCTGTTCTTATGTTGAATTTCTGGGATGTTGATTATTATATGTTTGAATGTAGATTTCTTTTGGTTATGACTAGCTAGAGTTCTATATGCTTCCCTTTTCTGACAGTTTCCTTTCCCATGTTTGAGAAATTTTCTGCTATTACTTCTGTAGATAGTCTTTTTATATCATTTGTGCTGTCTCCTTCTTTTTGGTTCACACTTATCAATCTTATATTGTTTTTCCTTGCATCATGTCGCAGCTGTTGAAATTTTATTTCCTGATTTGTTGTTATTTTTGAAAGATCTTTATTTTCTTGCTCACTAACTGCAATCTTGTCTTCGAGGTCTGAAAGTCTATCTTCACATTCATTCAGGTGGTTGCAACTTTCAATGCAATTTTTGATTTCCTGGATATCTCTTTGAATCTGTTTCATGCATTCTATTACTTTCTTATATTGTTCATTCACGGTTTCCATCATTTTGCAGGGTTTTTCCATTTTTTCACTATATCTTCTTTAGATGTGTTCAGCATTTCTTTCATTATGTTTATCATTTCTTGTTTTACCTTGGAGATTATTTCTGGTCTGATTTCCTTTACAGCTTCATAGAGTTGTTTATTTGCTTCAGTTGCTATCATTTCAGAAGTTTCAGGTGTGTAACTTACACTTTCTTCTATGTCCATGTCTCCTACACTTGTATGGGATGGGCTGGAGTTCTGAGATTGCATTTTGCTTTTTCGTTTTCTCATTTTCCTGTATCCACTGGTGCACCTGAATGTAAAGTATCAGTTGTTTCCTTGCCTAAGCATGGCCGTCTGTACTGGAGGGGGTTTTCTCAGGTGAGTGGGGGTCATTAGGTAGGCCTTACCAGGTCCTTAGCAACTCTCAGAGGTTACCTGAATGGATAGAGTGTGCTGAGCAAAACTGCAGCACATCCCACATGGCACACCAAGGCTCCCCAGCTGATTGGAGTCATTGTGTAGGACCCTACCGGGTCCAGAGTGGTGCACCAAGGCTCCCTGGATGCTTGGACTTACTAGACAGGCCCTTACCAGGTTCTCAGCAGCATGCTAAGGATGCACAGCTAGGTGGCGTATGCTGTGCAGGCCTTCAGCTCTTGTCACACGGTGCAATGAAGCTGCCCATATGAACAATGATATTCAAGAAGTAATAAAACACTCCACAAAAAGAAACATCCAAGCAGAATGTATTTGATGCTGAAATTTATCAGAGCTTTAAAGAACAACTAACACTAATGCTCCCCAAGCTTCTACATGAATACAGAATGGAACCGAATGCCTTAAAATTTATTTCCTGAAGCTAGTGTCAAGTTGATATCAAAAGTGGATAAGGACTCAACAAAAAAGTAAAAATACCAATTAACATCCTCAATGAACACATAATCCTCAACAAGATTTTTGCAAACAAAATTCAACAACACGTTAAAAAGCTGATACACCATATCATATTGGAATCTTCCCAGCAATGCAAGCATGGTTCTACATATTTGAATCAATAAAATGTAACACATCACATAAACGCAACCAAGAATAAACATCACATTATCATGTCAATAAACGCAGAAGAATACCTTAAAAACACAACGTGTCTTCCTTATGAAATACTGAAAAACTAGGTATAGAAAAAGCTTTCTTCAATATATTACACATAGGTTAGGTATGGGAGCTATATATAAAGAAATCCATCAGTAGTGTCACAGTGAACAGGGAAAAATTGAGAGTAATTCATCTAAAATGATGAATGAAAAGGTGTTTGTTATAGTACTTGAGATTTTAGCCCGAGAAACTTCGGCAGAGAAAGCAATAAAAAGGATACAACTAAGAAGGGAAGAAGTTAAATTATTCTTCGTTGCTGATGACATAATACTTTGCCTAGAAGACCCTAAAAACTCTCTCAAAGACTTTTAGATCTGAAAGACAAAATTGGAAAGTTGGTAGGACACTAAATATATGGCAGAAATGAGACTGCTGAAAACGAAATCAGAAAAAATATTCCATACACCATAACTTCAAAAATATGCAATAGCTTGGAATGAAGCCGAGGAAGTGAAAGTCCTCTTCAGTGAATGCTACACAACTCTGAAAAAGAAAATTAAAAACACTAGAAAATGGAAAGAACTCACATGCTCTTGGATCAGCATAATTAATGTTGTTTAAATGTCATTATCAAGAGCAATCTGAAGATTCAATGCAATTTCCATCAAAATTACCCTAACATTTTTCACAGAACTAGAAAAACAATCCTAAAATTCATCTGGAAGCACAGACATAGCCAAAGCAACCCTGAATAAAAAGAGAAATCCTTGAGGTATTACAATGCCCAGATTCAAAATGCACCACAAAGCTACAGTAACAAAAACGGCATGACACTGGCATAAAACAAACAAACATGAAACAATGGAACAGAAAAGGGGTCACAGACACAAACTGATGAAACCACAGCCATTTGCTTCCTTACAAAGTAGCCAAAATATGCATTAGTTAACAGTCTTTTAAACAAACGGTGCTGGGATATTCATATGCAGAAACTAGATTCTTATGTCTCACTATATATTAGAGTCAATTAAAAATGGGATAAAGACCTCACCATGAGACTGAACACCTTGAATCTTCTCAATGAAAACACAGAGAAAACATTTTAATTCATAAGCACAGGCAAATAATGGCTGAACAGAAATAAAATATCACAGAATTACCAGCAGAAATCAACAAATGGGCACACAACCATCTAGTAAGTTTCTGCACAGCAAGGGAAACAACTAACAGAACAAAGATGTACTCTACTGAATAGTGTAAAATCCTTCCCAGTTTTTCTTTCAATAGAAGATTAATGTATAGAATATGTGAAAAAACTAATAGAAATAACATAACAGTAACTCAATCAATCAATGGGCCACTAAATTCCACAGACACGGTTGAAAATAAGAAACCCAAAAGGCCAATATGAATATGAAAATTATTCAACATTTTTAACTATGACAGACATGCAAATCAAAAATATTTTGTGATCCCATCTCATTTTATTCGTAATACCTGTCATTATGAACACATATTCTCTCTCTCTCTCCCTCTCTGTCTCTCTCTCACACACACATACACACACACGCCTAAACAAAACATCAAACAAAAGAAAAAGTGTAATAAATGCTGGCAAGTACGTGGAAGAAAAGGAAGACTTCTACGATATCACTGAGAATGTAAAGTAACGTAACTACTATGTAAGGTAAATGGATGGAACTGCAGAGCATCATGTTGAGCAAAATAAAGTAAAATATTGCACATTCTCTTTCATATGAAGGGGAGGACAAGGAAACAGAAGGAGATTACTAGATATCAGGAAGAGGATTCAGCTATTAATGGACTGAAAATTCACATGATTTTGTTCTTCTTTGTGGGTAAATACTATTCCACACAGTATACATACCAGATGTTCTTTATCCACTCATCTGTTCGTGGACATCAGAGATGCCTCCACAATTTGTCTACTATGAATTCTGCCAAAATGAACCTGAGTATAGAGACTGACTATAGTAGAGTGTCCTTAAATCTTTCAGGAGTACACTGAGGAGTGGTATAGCTGTAGTTCTTTCTTTAGTTTCTTGAGGAGTCTCCACACTAATTTACCCATGTGTAATATTTTGAAGAAAGCTTTTTCTATACCTAGTTTTTCAGTATTTCATAAGGAAGACACGTTGTGTTTTTAAGGTTTTCTTCTGCGTTTATTGACATGATAATGTGATGTTTATTATTGGTTGCGTTTATGTGATGTGTTACATTTTATTGATTTAAATATGTAGAACCATGCTTGCATTGCTGGGAAGATTCCAATATGATATGGTGTATCAGCTTTTTAACGTGTTGTTGAATTTTGTTTGCAAAAATCTTGTTGAGGATTATGTGTTCATTGAGGATGTTAATTGGTATTTTTACTTTTTTGTTGAGTCCTTATCCACTTTTGATATCAACTTGACACTAGCTTCAGGAAATGAATTTTAAGGCATTCGGTTCCATTCTGTATTCATGTAGAAGCTTGGGGAGCATTAGTGTTAGTTGTTCTTTAAAGCTCTGATAAATTTCAGCATCAAATACATTCTGCTTGGATGTTTCTTTTTGTGGAGTGTTTTATTACTTCTTGAATATCATTGTTCATATGGGCAGCTTCATTGCACCGTGTGACAAGAGCTGAAGGCCTGCACAGCATACGCCACCTAGCTGTGCATCCTTAGCATGCTGCTGAGAACCTGGTAAGGGCCTGTCTAGTAAGTCCAAGCATCCAGGGAGCCTTGGTGCACCACTCTGGACCCGGTAGGGTCCTACACAATGACTCCAATCAGCTGGGGAGCCTTGGTGTGCCATGTGGGATGTGCTGCAGTTTTGCTCAGCACACTCTATCCATTCAGGTAACCTCTGAGAGTTGCTAAGGACCTGGTAAGGCCTACCTAATGACCCCCACTCACCTGAGAAAACCCCCTCCAGTACAGACGGCCATGCTTAGGCAAGGAAACAACTGATACTTTACATTCAGGTGCACCAGTGGATACAGGAAAATGAGAAAACGAAAAAGCAAAATGCAATCTCAGAACTCCAGCCCATCCCATACAAGTGTAGGAGACATGGACATAGAAGAAAGTGTAAGTTACACACCTGAAACTTCTGAAATGATAGCAACTGAAGCAAATAAACAACTCTATGAAGCTGTAAAGGAAATCAGACCAGAAATAATCTCCAAGGTAAAACAAGAAATGATAAACATAATGAAAGAAATGCTGAACACATCTAAAGAAGATATAGTGAAAAAATGGAAAAACCCTGCAAAATGATGGAAACCGTGAATGAACAATATAAGAAAGTAATAGAATGCATGAAACAGATTCAAAGAGATATCCAGGAAATCAAAAATTGCATTGAAAGTTGCAACCACCTGAATGAATGTGAAGATAGACTTTCAGACCTCGAAGACAAGATTGCAGTTAGTGAGCAAGAAAAGAAAGATCTTTCAAAAATAACAACAAATCAGGAAATAAAATTTCAACAGCTGCGACATGATGCAAGGAAAAACAATATAAGATTGATAAGTGTGAACCAAAAAGAAGGAGACAGCACAAATGATATAAAAAGACTATCTACAGAAGTAATAGCAGAAAATTTCTCAAACATGGGAAAGGAAACTGCAGAAAAGGGAAGCATATAGAACTCTAGCTAGTCATAACCAAAATAAATCTACATTCAGACATATAATAATCAACATCCCAGAAATTCAACATAAGAAGAGCATATTAAAAGCTGTTAGAGAAAAGAAGCAAATCACCTATAAAGGAAAGCCCATCAAAATTACAGCAGACTTCTCAACACAAACAATTGAGTCAAGAAGAGCATGGAGTGAAGTATTTCAAATCCTTAAGGAAAATGAATTCCAACCCAGATTGATGTACCCTGCAAAACTATTCTTCAAAATAGATGGGGAAATGAGATACTTCCATGACAAAGAACAGCTGAAGAACTTCATGACCACTGAACCAATCCCACAAAGAATACTGAAAGATATTCTATAGAGTTATAAAAATAACAATGACTTCAAGAACACCAATAGAAAGAAACTACCAAGCAGGGCAAATAGTTAAACAGAGGAGAAAGGTAAGGAACCCACAGCAGAGAGATAACATGACAAAAATAAGCCAATATATATCACTTATACCCATTAATGTAAATGGCCTGAATTCACCAAAATTAGAAGAAACAGACTGGCAGAATGGATCAAGAAACAACATTCAACCACATGCTGCATACAAGAAAACCACCTAACCCAAAAGAAAATTCATAGACTGAAAATCAAAGGATGGAAAACAATCCTTCATGCAACAGGGACCCAAAAAATAGCAAGTGTAACTATTCTGTTTGGAGACAATGTGAACTTCAAGCCAAAAATGATCAAAAGAGATAAAGAAGGTCACTAGATACTGGTTAGGGGGAAATTTCAAAAGGAAAAGATAATAATCTTACGTACATATGGAACAAATATGGGATCATCCAGCTATACAAAACAAATATTAACAGAAATGAAAAATAAAACAAGCAATAATACAGTTCTAATGGGAGACCTTAACACCCCATTGACACAAAGACAGATCAACTAGACAAAAAAAATCAGCTAAGAAATAACATAACTGAATCCAAATTGTGAACAAATGGACTTAGTATGCATATACAGAGCGCTCCACCAAACAACATCAGAATATACATTCTTCTCAGCTTCACACAGCACATTCTCTAAAATGGACAATATAGTAGCTCATAGAACTTGCTTAAGTACATGCAAAACAATCAAAATTATCCCATGCATATTATCTGATCATAGTTCCATGAAACTGGAAATTAATGATATTAGAAATTGCAAAAATTCCATAAACACATGGAAATTAACTAATACACGCTTGGACAATCAATTGGTACAGAGGAAATTAAAGAAGAAATTAAACAATTCCTACAAGCAAACAAAAATGCAAATGCAACTTAATGGAACCTGTGGGACACAATGAAAACAGTCCTCAGAGGGAAATTTATTGTGGTGAATTCTCACATCAGGAAACAGAACGAACACAAATAAATAACCTGATGCTACACCTCAAATATCTACAAAAACGAGAGTAAGTCAAGCCCTAAGCCAAAAGAAGGGAGGAAATGATAAAGATCAGCACAGAAATTATCACAATTGAGACTAAGGAAACAATACAAAGAATTAACAAATCGAAGAGCTGGTTCTTTGAAAGAATAAATAAAATTGATAAGCCCCTTGCCAACCTTATCAAGAAAAGGAAAGGAAAACTCACATTCAAGCAATAAGGAATGAAAAGGGTGCAATCACTACAGAACCTGTGGAAATACAGACCATTGATACCTGCTTTGAAAACCTTTACCCTCATAGGTTTGATAACACAGAAGAAATGGACAGATTCCTAGAAACATATGAATTACCAAAGCTGGATCAAGAAGATTTAAAACTTCTGAATAACCCAATTTCAGTTAAGGAAATTGAAAATGTTATTAGACCCTTATCAACAAAGAAAAGCTCAGGTCCTGATGGATTCACTGCTCAATTCTACAAGACACTTAGGGAAGACTTAATGCCAACACTCCTCTAGCTCTTCAGGGAAACTGAAAGGAAAGCAAGTCTCCTTAACTCATTCCTGGAAGCAAGTATTACCCTAAGACCAACACTGGAGAAAAACCCTACAACAAAAAGAGAACTACAGGCAAATCTCCCTAATGAACATAGATGCAAAAATCCTCAATAAAATACTGGCAAACAGAATTCAGCAAGTCATCAAGAAGATTATACACCATGACCAAGTGGGATTCATCTCAGGGATGCAGAGATGGTTCAATGTACGTGAATCAATAAATGTGATTCACTGTATCAATAGATCCAAAGATAAAAATCACATGATCATCCCAATAGATCCTGAAAAGGCTTTTGATAAATTCCAACATTCATTCATGATAAGAACCCTAGAGAAAATTGGGATAGATGGTCTTTACCTCAATCTGATGAAAGTGATCTATGACAAACCAACAGCCAGCATCATATTAAATGGTCAAAAACTGAAAGCTTTCACTATAAAACCCGTAACAAGACAAGGATGTTTACTATACTACTCCTATTCAATATAGTGCTGGAAACATTAGCCAGAGCAATTAGACAACAGAAAGAAAGAAAAAGAATAAGAATACGGAAGGAAGAATTTAAATTAACATTATTTGCAGGTCATATGATACGCTACATGGAAGACACCCAAAAGTCCATTAAAGTCTTCTAGATGTAATAACCAAATTCAGTAATGTAGCTGGATAAAGAGGCAACACTCAAGAATCAATAGCAGTCTTGCACACAAACACAAACTCACTGAGAGAGAAATAAGGGAAACCACACCCTTCACTATAGCATCCATCCAAAAAAATGAAATACCTAGGAATCAATCTAACAAAGAAAGTAAAAGATCTATAGAGTGAAAATTACAAGACTCTAAAAAAAAGAAATCGAAGAGGATCTCAGAAAATGGAAAGACATTCCTTGCTTATGGATAGGAAGAACAAACATTGGGAAAATGGCCATTCTTCCAAAATTGCTATACAGATTTAATGCAATTCCAATCAAAATGCCATTAGCACACCTCACAGATCTAGAAAAATCATTCCTAAAATTCATCTGGAACCAGAAGAGACCTGAATAGCACAGGCAATTCTGGACTGTAAAGGCAAGGTAGGAGGCATCACAGTCCTTGACTTGAAGTTATACTATAAAGCTACTGTGTTAAAATCAGCATGGTACTGGAATCAAAACAAACCTAAAGATCAATGGAATAGATTAGAAGATGCAACCACAACTCCAAACACAGTCAACCACCTTATATTTCACAAATGTTCCATACATGTTCACTGGAAGAAAGGTAACCTCTTTAATAAGTGGTGCCGGAAAAACTGGCTTTCTATGTGCTGAAAACTAGAACAAGACCCATGTCTATCAGCATGTACTAAAGTCAAAATAGATTAAAGATCTAAATATTAAAACAGAAACACTAAGTCTTCTGGAAGACAAAGTACGTAGAGAGCTTGAAGTCATAGAGGCAGGCAGAAAGTTCAAGTACAAAAATTAAACTGCACGGGAAATACTTCCCAGAATCAACAACTGGAATCTTGTCTTATTAAAAAGTTTTTCATGTCAAAATAAATCTCTAGTGGAGTGAAAAGAAAATCCATGAATTTGGAGAAAATCTTAGTCAACTGTTCCTCAGACAAAGGACTTCTATCTAGAACATAGAAAGAATTAAAAAAAAAAACCCTCAAAAATTCAAAGACCCAATCCAACAATGGCCATGTGAGATGAATACACACTTCTCAGATGAAGAAATACCAATGGGAAATAAATATATGAGAAAATGTTCAACATCAATGGTCATTTGAGAAATGCAAATTAAAACAACACTGAGATTTCATCTCACGCCAGAAAGAATGGCCGGGATCAAGAAAACAACCAATAACAAATGCTGGCGAGGCTATGGGGAAAAAGGAACGCTTCTCCACTGTTGATGGGAGTGTAGACTGGTGCAGTCTACTGCACTGTGGAAATCAGTCTGGAGGTTCCTCAAAAAGCTAGGATTGGAAGTTCAATTTGACCTGGCTATCCCGTTTCTGGGCATATTCCTAGAAGAACTGAAAGCATCATACCGCAGTGGTATATGTGCACCCATGTTCACAGGGGCAGAACTTGTAATAGTCAAATCTTAGAGACAACCCAAATGCCCATCAACTGAGGAATGGATAAAAAGATGTGATATTTTAATACAACGGAGTACCATTCAGCTATAAAGAAAGATCACATTGATGCTTTTATAGGTTAAAGGATGCGATTTGAGATCACACTCATAAGTGAAATAAATCAAACTCACATGTGTAAATATCATATTGTTTCCCTCGTGTAAGAAACTGAAAGAATAAATAAGATCCAAAATCTTTCAAAAATATTGTGAAAAGGTAAGAAACTGCTCAAAGGGGAAAAATAACTTGAATAGGGAAAAGGGTAAAAGAAGAAAGGGAAAAGAATAAAGATTAGGGGCCAGGCATTTAGCTCAGCAGCATAAACACCCACCTGGCAAGGGCAAGGTTGTGAGTTCGATCTCCAGTACCAAATATACATATTTCTATATATTTGTATACACACACTTAAGATAGCTAAGATAATTGTACTATAAATTTTAGTAGTTACTGGAAAAAACAGGTAACATAGGATTAGATCAAGTTTTCATGTCGATATGTGGTAATCTACATAACTCTTTTGACAGTAACTATGCAAAATAACAACCTTTGCTAAGCACCTACCATCTTGTTTTGAAAGTCTATACTGTTATTGCCTTAGATTTTTTGTTATTGGTGTTTATATGTCTCTTTTGTTTCTTGTTTGTCTTGTTTTGTTTTTCTCTCTTAAAAATAAAAAAATCATTGCTTTTATTTGATTGTTTCATTTTTATATAACTTCTTGTTTCAATTTTGGTAGGTTGCATGTGAGTAGAAATTTATCTCTTTCTCCTGACATTTCTAATTCATTGAATATAAATTTCAAAATTATTTCTAATAATCCCCTTGTTTCAGTGGTGTCTTCTGTAGTATCTCCCATTTCATCCCTAGTTGTATAGATTTAAGTGTTAACTCTCCTTTTTGGTTACTTTGCTGAAGGTTTCTCAATGTTGTTTTTCTTTATAAAGAAAAAAACTGCTTCGCTGATCTTTTGTGTTGTTATTTTAGTATTGTATTTCATTACCTTCAGCTCAGGTCTTTATGATTTCTTTCCTTTTCGTGCTTTGAGGTTTCACCTTTCACTGCTTTGTAGGACCTTTTGATGGCTCATTCCATTATTTGGTATGACCATCTTTTCTAATGTAGGTATTATAAAAATGTCCCTTTTGCAAATGCTTTGTCTCATAGATTCTGGTATCCAATGTCCCCTTCAAGTTCTCTGTCCTTTTCATACCATTGTGAGGATCAACTAACGTTTGTAGATTCTTTCTTTTCATATCTGAGTTATACAATAAAGGACATCATAGACAGTAAGTCAGCAACTCATAACAATTTTTATTTATCACATGCAAGGAAAATGGTGCTGAATCATCATTTTACTCTTTAATACCAATAAGTCATTAATAATTCTGCATTGGATAAGATTTAGCAGTGTGGCTATCAATACGAGTGTTATAGAGCATAGGGAATACAAGACATATTTGCGATATGACATGAAGAACGCTCCAAAATGTAGGGAGGGCATTCTGTCAATCTACAAGGAGTGCGGAGATATTGGGGAAAGCATCACTGATGGGGGAAGTATGTGGATGATGGTGAAAGGAGGAGATTGCGAGGGAATGGCATAGAAGCAGGCAAACAAAGCCTTCTTCAGACAGGAACAAAGCAGAGCTTGTAAAATGGTGGTACAGAAGCAAATCCATTGGCAATTGGGGTGGTATCAAGGTGCTTCAGGTCAACCACTGACTTCAGGTTAAAGTGTTGTAAAATGGAGGTCAGGAATATAAACAACTCCATGCGTGCCAGGCCCTCTCCCAAACAAATCCGTTTTCCTGAAAATGACAAACA
>RJWT010022930.1:0-16990 GCA_004365215.1 Cuniculus paca | reverse complement strand
GTTTTCTTTTTTTTTATTTTCTATTCCTACACATTAATTCTCCAAGTATAATTTCTGACTTAATCAGATATATAATACAACCTTTTCTTGCCACTTCTGGATTTATAACAACTATCTATATTTTAAAAACTAACCAAGGCATAAAGAAACAATTAAATCACTGTAAATCCTGCCCTTAAAAAAAACAATTCCCAAGATTAAGTTTATAGATGTATATATGGATATATTATATAATATATAAATGTATTATAATTCATGAGAATAACTATATTATTATTTTTATAAATTATAATACTTACATTAGTCTTATATGTAATTTTGTTATATAGGTAGCAATAAATATATAAAGAAATATATATATAAATATAATGATTCATAAGATCATATTCATACAGATATTTTGATCATGAACTGCTATTATCCATATTTACACGCAAAATGCATCAGTTTTTAGTTACAAGCATCATAAATACTAAACATATTGGCTTTTAATTAACTGAAAGTTGCTAAATTTAAAAAATATTTCTTAACAGGAGAGGTATTACTAAAATGTCTCAATATAATTTAATTAAAAACCACAATACTGAGATTGAAATAATTATTTCATTTCAAATTACAAGATTAATCAAGCTAACCTATATCAAATTACCTTGTTATTAAAAATGAAGAGTAACTTTGTTCGCTTTCCACTTGACTTAATTATATTGAGACTATGAACTGCCGTTGTTTTTAACATATTCTCTTATGCAATCATTATTTTTAATTTATTTAAAGCTGACGAAGTGCTCATGGCTAGTTCTTAAATGATCAGTTCTCAGTTCTTCAGTTTTAATTTATTCTCCTGTGAGCTAGAATTCACTTTCAAGAGTTTTTCCTATAACTTCCATGTTAAAGAATAGCTAAAATACAGCTATAATTGTTGGGCAATTTGGAAGTAAATTATTCGTAGTACTTTATTTTAGAAAAGAAAACATGCACGTTCCTACAATTTCATGGTATTATATACTATTATGGAAACAAAATTTCTTTTTAATTTTTAATCTGTTACTTGAAGTTTTTTGTTTTATTTCGCTTTGTTTGTTTGCTTTTTGCCTTGACACTGAATTTTCTCTTTGTCCTGAATAATACTATCACAAATTATGACTTGGTTTTGATCTTTCAGTATTATTACTCACCACTCTATAACAGAATATATATCAATTCAAAATGGAGAATTCAGGTTTATTTTAAGAATGTATTTCTGCCACTATTAAATTAAACTTCAACTTACTTAAATTGAGGCACTTGTTTGGCTCTATTCTATTGTTAAAAATTTGTTTTTAAACTGACCTATGAAAATCTTAAAAAGTACATATTAATGCAAAACTATGTGATGTTTTGATGCATGTATACATTGTTTGATGTTTAAGTCAAATTAAACATCAATCTACTCAAATATTCATCATTTCTTTATGGTCAAACTTTTCAAAACCCTTCTTTCTAGCTTTTGATCTGCATGATACATTATTCTTTTCTATAATCATCCTACTGTGCAACAACACCAGCACTATCTAACTGTAACCTATTATCCATCAATCAAAATTACCCCACATTATCCACTCTCCTCAGGCCCTGGAAATGCCTGTTTAATTCTCAATTTCTGAGACATCAAAATTCTTTAGAATTCACATATTAATAAGATCATGTGGCACTTGTCTTTCTGTGCCTCCTCAGTTGTATTCTGAAAGGCCTGATTTAATTTTACTTTCATAAGTACTATATTTGTGACACTGTCTTAAAATGTCCTACTTTTACCTCTTTTCTAGATTTCTTCAGAGGTATTTAATTCCATCATCAGTGACACTGTCAACTTTCTATACATCATCTTTCTATCCACATCAAGAGTGAAAACATGATGTCAATTAAAATCATGCAGTAACATTTGTTGTTACATGTGCCCCAATTTTAAAAAGGTTAAATTTTTTAAAATGTAAAACTTTAGAGTTGTTGAAATATGAAACCATTCCCACTTTAAAGGTAAAGAAATCCAACCACATTTAGTAAAAAGCTTGGTTACTAGATAGAATAACATAGTTACTAGTCATTCCAGAAGCCTCTTTCTTGATACCTTCTAATTCCTACTTTTGTTCTTCTTCCACCAAAATAACTTCCTCCATTCTCAAGCCCACAGAAATAGAGAGTAGAGCTAGAAACCTAAGTTCGCAATAATAAAAATAACAAAATTGCCAAATTACATTCAAACAAAGATGTCTACATATTGATTATTACTAGTGGATTATTTTAAATGAAAGGCATGCAACCTAAAATCAACATCTTTTCTAATTCTGATGTTGACCAGAAAATTTATGATCAATTAATTTGTTTCCTTTCACTTGTGAATAAAACCAAGCTTATGATCAGCTGATTCTACCACACATTCACCTTTTAGAATGTTCAATGCTGTTGCAATTGAACTTCTATCATTGGGCATTTTACCTTATGATTGATGCAAGTCTAATGATCTTTTTGTTAATTTAAGAAAATATTTATATTACCTAAGAAAGATAGCATTTCAAATAAATATGAAAAATTCTGCTCAGTGAGTGAAGCTTTCATTTTGTTCATAAGTATTTGAAAGAACAAACAGGTAATAGGAACAGTTATGAATGAAATTCATACAAAGGGAAACTGTAACTAATTTTGAATGCAGCATAGCCCCAAAGAATGTGTTATAAAATTATTTTAGCACCAAAATATTTCATTTCAAGTTGAGGATATGACTTCATATTTCAACTACACCAAAAATGACAATTTAACACATCTTTTAACATCTTTGAGATTCAGTTTCATGACAACTCAAACATACAAAGTACATACAAAAATTAGCCTCTATCTGGAACAGGTGTAAATTTGGGTAAGCCTGGACTGTTAATATTATTACCAAAAAGAAAGTGGCAAGAATGAATATTGGTGTATCAGTAACAATGTCTGTCACAGAAAGTGGAAAAATGACATTTTACTATGATTCAACTTGATAAATGTAAATGACTTTTAAAAATACCAATACTTCTTTGTCAAGAATTTAAATTTATAGGCAGGAAGTAATAACCATTTTTGAGTCATTACTTCAGAACCATTACAGTTGAAAATCTAAGTTTAGTGCAGTATTTGATCCAACCAGAAGTGCATCAAATGCTCCCTGTGAACAACCTACAATGTACTTTGTGATACAGGTGAGGGAATTTAAAATGCACGTTAGTTTTTCTCTTACTTCATTAAAATAGAGTCGTTTTGTTGAGGTGAGATGATTATCTCTAAGATATTGTTCTTTCATCAAATTTCTCAATTTAATCCACTTCTAAGTTGTTGCAGAGTTTCAATGAAGAGTATCGTAATTGAATTGCTTTAGCTAATGATATCCCCTAATGGGGAAGCAGGAAAGCAGAGCAAAATTTTGAGCAGTTTCAGGCTCAATTTGGCCTGGCATGAACCTCTTTTCTTGTAAGAGAAGAAGAGAAAAACAAAACAAAACAAAATACAATAAGTGACTTCTTGAACTGACATGATTTAAATATGTATTTTTAAAAATTGCCTAATGACAAATTCTGTTCAAACCCATGCCTCCATAAGATGGGGCACAACTTTGACTTTTTGATATTTTAAAAACATTTTATATTACATTTGAATAAAGAATTCAGGATAAGTCAACTTTTCACCTAAAAATGTTCCCTCTTGATAGCCCTGGGATTTCAGGAAGCAGGATGTCATGCAGTCAGGAAGAAGCTTTCTGATTCTGAAAGTCAGACCTAACTCAGTTCATTCATTGGTCAGGATAAAGTCTTGTTTACTGTTTTGGAAGTGGTTGATTAAAGATATTCGTAAATCCTTTCCCCAAAATCAAACAAAGTCAAATAAATGGTACAAAATGAAAGAAACCAAGAAAATAATTTTTATGTTCTAAACAATCAAGCACCACCAGACAATCATCTGATACATATTTGTGGTTTAAAAATTTTTGAATTTTGAATAATGTCTGCCTTTGGTCTGCCTATGCTCCCCTCTTCTTCCTTCCTGTCTCAGCATGGTGGTTCTAAAAGGTTGGGTCAAACTACGAGGACTGGAAGATTATCAACATCAGCAAAATGGAGTGTATTTTAGAGTGGCTGGTGGAACCCATACTCAGCAACACTATGCATGGATGTGCTTTCTCAAGACTGAGTGGAAAGGTCAATGCATCAGATATACTAGATTGTGTTGTTAGGGGAAAAGTATGTTCATTCATCAAACTGGGCATATGTGGAGAATTTCCTTGAGAAAGTCAACCTATTGGCACTTTCTTGGCACGGCAAACATGTAGTATGTAGGAGATTTGAATGGGTTTCAAGCAGATTTAAAAATGACCTGAAGCTTTGAGTACACTCATACTTCATCACAGACTAATCTACAGTGGTTGGAGTCTTTATTACCAAGCTCTTAGGGACAACCACCAGGTAGTGAGTTCCCTAAAAATCAAACCAAGAGTGTGTTTGGAATACAGATATGAGTGGCCACATAATATTACACTGAGTACAGATTTCAGAGACTTCACTGAGATGATTTACTAAGCCAACAAGTGAATAAACCAATAAAAAATAAATGACAACTTCTAAAGAAAATATATTATAGTTAGGACAATGTAATTTCTGTTTTCAGAAAAGATTAACTAACATACAAAAAAACAAAAATAGATGGTTCATGTTCAAGGAAAGTAATAAAGTTTAGTTCTTAATATTTTCAAATTTTGAAGTTAGTAGATAAAAGTTTCAAGGCCATGTTCTAAAAATATTCAAATGACTACAGGAAAATATGTAGAAAGATTTAAAGGGAATTTTTAAATGCATCAACAAAGTTGCTACATTATGCATAAAAAATGTTACAAAAACTGAAAAACTTGGAGTTTCACAGTACAAAAACTAAAATGACAAAAATATTAAAGTAGTTTAAAGCACAGGAAGTAAATGAACGTGGAGACGGATTAATAGAAATTATCTAAGGTGGAGAACAAAGGAGCAAAAAGACTGAAGGAAAATGAACAGAGATATGTGTAACATCAAGCATCCATTTGAGTAATAGGAGACTAAAAATAGAACAGGCAAAATAATTGAAGAAATCATGACTACAAGCTCCCAAATTTGAGGACAATAATAGTATATATCACAAAGAAGTTCAACAAAGTGGCATAAGCGTAAAGAGATCTACATTTAGACATATCATGTTTGAAATTTTGACAGAAGAAAACAGCAAAATCTTGGAATCAGCAAGTAAAAATTGTTCGTCACATATGGGGGAGCATCAGTAAGATTAATCATTCTTTCTGAAGACAATGCAAATCAGAAGGCAATGGGATGCCTTAAGTAGTAAAATCAAAATAAAAAAAATTTGTCAACCAAGAAAAAAACTCACAAAAATAAGGGTGAAAGAAAGACTTTGAAAAGTTGTTAGCCAGTCTGCCTTATAAAAAATTAATCAAAGGGGGATCTTTAGTCTGATAGAAAATGATACCATATTATACATTGAAATCTTAAGGCATAAAATGAAAGCATAGGATAAATTTATGACTTCTAAGAATTATAAATAATATTTTCTCTGGATTTATATTAATATTTGAGTACATTTTTTCTCATTTTCTCTCTTAATTTCTATATAATTGTAAGGGCTAACTATAACTCCATTTAGTTTTACAGCACACACATATGTGGGGCAATAATAAAAAAGAGATAAAAGTGAATATGATAAATATTTAGAAACAATGCTTATTTAGTCACATGAATTGATTAAAAATTTGATGTAGATTTTTGTGGCTGTTAGCTTTACACCATTGTAAAATAAAATACCTGAGCCAAACAATTTAAAGGATAAAGGACTTAATTTGCTTCATAGTTTCATCCATGGTTGGCTAGCTCTATTGGTTTTGGGCCTGTGGGGAGGCAGTAGATTAGAGGAGGATGGGGTGGTAAAGTAAAATTGCTTCCTTCCTGGAGGCCGGAAGCAGAAAGAGAAGGAATGAGTGAAAGGAAGGGGCTGGACATATGGTATACCTTTAAAGTCAGCCCAGTCATTTACTTCCTCAAAGTGAGCTTTACTTCCTGATAGCAGATTCAGCAATGTACTTATCATTGGTTTAATCCCTCACGATCCTATTGTCTCTCTCAGGCCCACCTCTGAGCACTACTACATTAAGAATCAAACTCTTAACACACGAACCTTTGGGGGGCACACTTAATATTTAACCCATAGCGATTTTGATAAACATTTAAAATGACCCAACATATCCACAAGATATACACATAAAAAAATCAAAAAAGGAATAGAAATTCTGTGGTACAATGTATTTAACCCCAAAGAATATACTGAAGCTAAGAACAAGTAAAAGACAGAAGATACCTACAAAACAAATTATAAAATAATAAAAATAAATCTGCCCTTATCAATATGTACATTGTATATAAACTGTCTAAATATTCTAATCAAAAGCACAGAATACCAGATTGAGGTTGTTAAATAGTAAGATCAAATTTTCCATAAATTATTCACCTTAGATTGAAAGACAAAGATAGGTTTAAATGTGAACAGACATAATGCAAACAGTAATTGTAAGAGAACAAATGCATTCGATGTCAGACACAATGGCCAGGTGTGGTGGTGCATGCAACACTTGAGAGGCTGAGGCAATAGAACAGCCATGAGTTCGAGGCCAGCCTTGGCTATACAGTAAGTTCAAGATCATCCTAGACTACATAGTGAAATGCTGTCTCGAAACCCTCCTCAAGAAAAATCAAGCATAATAGGTTTTGAGTTAAGGTACATTATTAGTGAAAAACAGGGAATTTCATAAAGATGAAAAGGTCAATACATGAAGAAGACATAATAAATGTAACATAGGTATCTAATAATACAAATATGAAATAGATAAAAATGGACAAAATAAGGGAAACATAAATATTTGAAAACTAATAGCTAGACACTTTGATACTGTACCCAATATGTGATGGAACAGTGAAATCTGACAGACAAATGAAAAATCAGAAACAATGCAAAAGACTTGAATAACTGTAATCTGACTCTGTGAACAATTAAACGTGACCTTCTGGAAATGCTTTGCCAACCTACTTCTAATAGCTGCATCTCCCCTTCCTTACAATATGCCTTATTTTGTGATTTAACAGTTTGCATTTTGATTTCTCCCTGACATTTTGTGCTTTGTAACTACAGTGAAATCTTTCCCTAAAACAGCATGTGTTTCAAACATTCAGTTTCATAAAACACCATTGGAGCCTGAGTGCAAAGCAAATGAAGTGACCATGGGAACATGGCTCCTACTTTGCAGGCATCCTAGTCTTGGCTACAGGTTTTAAATCTTTTGAAGACACAGGGACTGTGGAATCATTAGTGAATGTTGGTGTTTCCAGTACCCATGGTGAAAATTCTAGTTTCTATGGTTAGATAAGATCTCTAGAAGATGGTCATTTATCTTGGCCTCATCCTCTGAGAATTAACTTGGGGAATATAAAGCCCTTGGTGCTCATGCACTATCTCTGCGGTCCCTTGGATTAGGCTACTTTTGTGTTCCTACCTGGGCAGTAGAGTACCCATGAGTTTGAGGCTACCCTGGGCTACATAGTGAGTTCAAACTATAGAGTGAGATACTTTCTCAAAAACCCTCCCCTTTAAGAAAGAAAAGGATTATCGCTATTGAACTATGCCTGAATTTATATTAGCATAGGATCTTCCTTAAATCTTCTCAATCTAATTAAATGTTTTTGAGGCAAACTAAAAGTGGGTGGAAATGTTAAGTAAATTATTGTTGTGTCTATATCTGTCATTTTGCTTTTCACTCACAAGAGTTGCTACACCGAATTGAGATAGAAGACACCAAAAGGAAAAAAGAACTACTCATGAAAGTGTAAGCATAATCATGATCTTAATAATTGTCTAAATAAAGCATGAGGAGGATATGTCACATCCCCAGTTCAAGACTATTGCTCATAGAAGAATAAAGTCAAAAAGGCCATGCAAGAATAACAATAATGTATGCCATAGCACAGAAAAAGTAAAAGATAAAAAAAAAAAGTCAAGAAGCAAATCCCTGCTTCTCCCGTGTTGGTCTGTGTTTCCTCTCTCATAAAATGTGAGGGATGAACTTATACTCTAGGGTCACTTCTTGCACTGAAATTTACTTAATTCAGCATGAAAACATCTGTCACACCCAGCTGCCCCAGGTTGAATATTAGAAATCCAAAAATAGACTGGAGCAAAGTCTCCCTCATCTGTCCAGGATTTCATCAACCTATTCCTGTCTCTGGATGGATGCAAATGTTCAGGACTCCATTTCTAATGCATATTATGCTTCTCTAAGGAATGGCATTAAAAAGAAGTGTGATCCCAACTGATAGCTCAACACAGAGGTGTAAGGCAGCATTGTGGCTGAATTTACAAATGGATATGCTAGAAGCTCTACAATTAATTCCTTCTATTTCTTTTCATCATATGTGTTGCCAGAGGTATTTTACAGAAAACGAGGAGTTTGTGCCTGGTATAAGAGTGAGGGTGCATTCTTAGTGACAGAACAACAGGTAATCACAACAGACTGGAACTGTTTTACTACTGAGCAGTGTGCCTACTAGATTCAAAACAGTAAGACCTAATGCAGTATTTGCCCTAAAAATTATCATTGAATGATTTTAAAACCATATTCTCTTATGCTTGTATGTTTTCTGAAAAGGAAATTATTAAAGTTCAAGAAAAATGTCAAGATAAGTTCAATGTGCCACCTGCAGAAGATATATACAGCTATAAAAAATGGACCTATGACATAATACATCATAGGGAAAAATAGTTTGAGTTTTAGGTTCTAACACATTTGTGATTGATCTTGATTTTACCACTTAGCTTTCTCTGATTTCAAAATTCTTTAAGACTCAGTCTTTTCGTCTGAGAAGATGAGATTACATAATTTACCCCAAAGTACTGTTAAAATAATACATTAGACAAGAGAGATTAGCCATACTTTCACATAAGACAATATATGATAACATTACTATTGTCATTATTCTCATCCTTACCTTTGTATTAATTATCACCTCAGTACATTTACCGAAAGCTATATTTTGACTCTCAAGTTCCCACATTTAAGAATTTTTTTTTGTTGCCTTACCAAGATTTATTCTGTTCTATAGGAGTCAACTCACATTAACTGAAGCTCATGAAAGACAAGTGCATATGTGTAAATGCCAACTGGTTGATTTCCAATAATAATTATGATTCTTATAAAGAGAATTGTTAGCACAATAATATTCTATAGGAAAAGAGGCATGGAAAGCCAGCTTATCCTGTAGTTGATAGGTAAACATGTTGTCAGATCACTTACATAGGCCTTGCAGATAGTGTCAATAGAATTTGGTCATGGGATATTTCCACCTCTGCAATGAAGCCAGAGTTTTCCCCCAGGATTACTCTTAAAAAAATGCAAACTTTTTCTCATCTGGTCTTTAACATCTATTGGCCAAATTCTGATTCTTGACGCTTCTTTTTCTGGTCTGTCTGTTGATGATATTTACATATCTTTTCTCTGTCAGGCACATAATAATACAAATACCTAACTTTCCATTTCCTATATTACTATAAAATTCCTAGCTTTATTCAAGCATTTAGCCCCAGATTACAATGATTAGATTATTACATGTTCCAAATTTTTTATCCCAGATGTCAGATAGTGTTTTTGGTTTTTTTTTTGCAAGAAAGGAAATTACTAATCACGTTTGTACATGAAAATTTTTTCTTAGAAAATGTTATTTAAAATTTTTGGAAAACTATCACATTGCCCCAGTAATTTACCTCATAAATTAGGTTTTATATGACATGAATGTTTTTCATTGAAATATTTATTAATTTCCCATAACAATATCATCCATGAATCTGACATTAAGAGTTGAAGATTAAATAGAAAAATTATCCAGTCCTTGTCCTTATAGATTATTATTTAGAGAGTAAGACTGAGAAGTAATAATAGGAAAGTTTGATTGGACTTATAGCAGAGGACGATTAATATATTAGAAGGTTTTAGTGTAGTAGGGCCTACATCATGAGTAATATTCAACACTAACCATTCAAATGGGAGAATATCCGCCATAAATAATTACTTTGAGAAACTCAAGGGATACTAGCTGTATATCCTAGCTTAGTCTGAAAGTGAAGGAAATCATTTCAGGGAAAAATCTTGTAGACTAAAGCTAATAGGGTTTGTATTCCTCAGAAAGAGTAAACTGCATTACTTTATTACAAAATAGGAAACATATGTTAAGCATTCTAGAAGTTTCTGTGCCAAACCTTATCATTAGAATTGATCTTAGGGGTAGAAGTTTTCCCATTTGCTTTCTGTTGAGAAAGATTTACAGCACACGTGCAACTCTCCATGAAGAAAAAGCTCACATATCCACCCTTAGCCTTCTCTCTAGCAATTCAGAGGTTTTCAATAATCCTGAATTTGCTTTCAAATATTAGTCCCATAGACTTCCTTTGTTTTACCATATAGTATTTGAATTTTATTTTCAGTTTGGTTTCACTGACACATGGTTTAAAATAAAATGACCTGCTGTTATAGTCCCATCATTTAGAAGTGCTGAATCTAGACTATACACAGGGTCAATCTGGCACAAATCTGTTCTTTTAAAAGTTAAAGGCATAGTTTAAAAAACAGTGTTTTGAAGTTGGTCAAAGATGTCCTTCAGCTCATTAGTTGTGTCCCATCTCTCTCAATATCCATAGAATCCATCCTGCCTCTTTAAACATCTCAAATACTTTAGCAGAATCATTGATATTCTTGAGACTCCTTGGAATGCTCACGAAGATGATTCTCTGATACAGAATCTAATCCAGCTCAACCCAACTCTTCCATGCTAACACTGAGAAATCCAGTAATAGTGTATCTCTTCTCTTTTTTTTGCAGGTTTCATATCCAGGAAATTTCCTGGTGGGAACATCCACAGGCCCTCTTGGAATATAGCAACAGGTATTTGCTTACTTATACAGGCATTGTGTAATCTATAACTATATTAAATGTTCGCTGGGGCACTTTTTGTTTTCAGTAAATAGACGTGAGCGTGGATTAGGATAAATTCTTCTATCTTCTCATTAAAACAGATTTTATCACTAATTCAGAAGCCAGTGGTGCTCTATAAATGGTTTGGCAAGTGATGATTCTAAATATTTAAGAAATGATAGCCTAGTGTGTGCCAGAAATTTTAATCTGAAGTAAGAATGTTCACAACATCTCAGACACCTATGTAAATTATTGTTAAATGTTTACAGTAGCACTTGGACAGTGTAAGGTAATTACAATACCATTGCCTACTTTCACTCCTTGCTTCGTGGCACACAGAGAACACTGGTTACATTCAAAAAGAAAATGCACATACTTGAAAGATATATTTTTGAAACAACATTTTGTTGTTACAACTTTTTCATTTGTCAGTGTTGAAATTTGTTTTTAAAATCAGCAAGTGTCTTAAAGAAGAATTGTGCTGTTACTTGAATTCACTAAATTATTTGTAAACTAGAGAATATTCTGAACACTTTTTCAATATGCTTGCAACGTATTCAAATGATAATATGTATTGAAAAAAGCAGAAGATAAGGTATCTTTGCATTTTATCTTTGTTTCCCAGTTTTATTTATCTTACATTTAGGCACATTTCATTTGATGTATTCTTTTGGAATAATGCACAATGAGATCCAGCCACAAGAAATTCACAAGCACAGTCTATGTCTTTCAGTTAGTGAATAGGGTCTCTTCCTGCTTTATTTAAATAACAATTGCTGAATGTTATCACAATGAATGAAAACTGAAATACAAAGATTGTTCCTTATATAAATCACCCCTCCACATACATTTCTGTTAATCCTCCATCTCTAATTCATTCCTTTGAAATTATTGAATATAACACAATTTCCAACTGCATGAAAGAGAAATCATATAACATAAATGCACATCAAGTCAATAACTGATTCTATTAAAAATGTGCCAGACACAAAAATAGCCTTTTTTGGAGTGTTGATACCTTACAATAAGAAATATTTCTTAAAAGAATTTTAATAATAAAAAAAAGCTTAAGGAAGCTAAAAATAGGTGAATACCTAACATATAGAAATATTTTACCTGCAATCTCATTATTCAAATTTTAAAAAATACAGCTCTTTGAAAGCAGATATAACTTTTTGAGAAAACAGATTAAGAAAGTTCCCTTTGTCCTGTGAACCATAATATGTATAGATGCTAAACTGCAAACCTCTTACTTACAATTCTTATTGCACTTATTCTTAGACCAAAAGCAAAATCTTCAAAATGTGATCAAAATTGAAGGTTAAAACACAATACTCTGATTAACCTAATTACAACATGCATACAAAAATGACATTAAAATCATATTAAAAGAACTATTATAATCACAATTGTTGCTTCCTATAGCATGGCAAGACTAAAAAACAGGAATCTCCTGAAATTCAAAAACACTCTTCCCTTTGGGTGAAAGATTTCAGTTCATTTTTTCATTGTCCTATTCTTCTCAACAACCACAATCTCTTTTATGTCATCCTTAGAACCCACAGCTCCACAAGAGACTTCTCTCTAGCAAAATGTTTCAAATTGCTGTACTGGTTCTTTGCTCTTAATTTCCAGTATAGATCTAGCCAAAAGGTCTCAGAAGTCATCATGCCACCATCCCAACAGTACACGGCACTGAAATTCTTCTTCCACCCAGGTAGTACCTCTAAACACGAGCAAAATGCAGACCTACATTTAGCCAAAACACAATATACTGCCTGTGATCCAGTAGCCAATGCAGTACTTATCAATAGAAGTTTCCTGAGCTTCATCTTAGCCAGCAGCATTTTCATCAGTACTCTGATTTTCCAGGCTCTGATCAGAGTCTCCAATATAGTTTACAGCATACAGGGGCTGTCCTTTTGGCCAGTCTCTCAAAATCTTTCCAAATCAATTTCCAAGGTTCTTAAGCCACATGACCAGGAACATCACAGCAATGACCCCTCTCTCAGTATCAATCTCTGTTGCAGTTTGGGGTTTGCAATGGGAACAAGACAATACAGGACACATAATTTATAGTATCATTTATACTGGTGACCCAAGGAGTCAAATACAAATAAAGTGCAGGAAATCTGTCCATACATCAAGACCCAGGGAATTCAGCTGAGGACTTGGATCCCACAGCAAAGTCCTGCATGAGTTTAGCTGAAGATCTAGAGCCCATGACACTGTGTATGATACATGTATGAACGTACATACAGGTACACTTTGTGTTAATACACTTTAGGCATTTTTTACAAACTGAAGGTTTTGGCAACTTTATATTGAGGATATCTATAGGCACCACTTTTCTAACAGCATGTACCCACTTCATGTTTCTATAGTCTATTTCATGGTAGTTCTCACAGTATTTCAACTTTTTTCATTATAATTATGTCTCTTACCATTATTGGTGACCAGTGATCTTTGCTGTTACTATTGAAATTATTTTGGGATACCACAAATTTGCCCATTTAAGACGTTGAGTTGAATTAATGAATCTGAGTGTTCTGATTACTCCATTGACCAGCCATTTCCCATAACTCTACCTCTCCTTAGACATCCCTATCCCTGGCACAGAACAATACTGAAATTAGTTCAGTCAAAAACCTGCAGTGGACTCTAAGTTTTCAAGTGAAAAGTTACATGTCTCACATTAACCTCAAAGCTAGTAATGATTTAGTAAAATAAGCATGTAAAAAACCAATAGGTCAACAGCTATGACCCTGTGTCAAACAGTTACCCAAGTTATGAATGCCAAGAAAAAAATTCTTGGAGGAAATTAATATGTTATTACAATATAGACACAATTAACAAAATGAAACAATAGCTGTATTGCTGATATGACAAATTTTAATGGTCTGTACAATAAATCAATCCAGTCACAACATTCTATCCAGTCAGAGCCTAATCCAGAGTAAGCAATTATTTTCTTCAATTCTAAGATGACTGAAAATGATGAAGAAGCTGCAGAAGAAAAGTTTGATGCAAGTAGTGATTGGTTCATGAATTTAAAAGAAAGAGGCCATCTAGGTGACATGAAAGTGCAAGGTAAAACACAAATGTCAATTCAGCAATAAGTTACCCAGAAGAAAGTTGAGTACAAGAAACAACACGTTTTGACAAAATAGTTTTATGTCGAGGAGATGCTATCTTTCATAGCTAGAGAGGAGAAGTCAATGTCTGGATTCAAAGTTCAAAGGATAGGGTATATAGGCAGCCTCCATAATATAGCTATTAAGAATTGTGCTGTTGCTTGCAAGGGCAAGGTCATGAGTTCAATCCCTGGTATAAATAAAATAAAATAAAGCCAACTTAAAAAAAATTGTGTTGTTATAAACTTGAGTGTGTATCTATTACTGTAACATGATGCCATTAACTCTTTCAGAAAGATACTTAGAAGATGAATAACTGAGTTGAATAGAATTTCAATTTTAAAGTGTTTGAGGAATCCCCATACTGATTTTCATAGTGATTGTAAAAGTTGGCTTTCCCACCAACAATGTAGAAAGTTTCCATTTACCCCATGCAGCCTCACAAGCATTTGTTATTATTTGATTTATTGATGATATTCATACTTTCTGGAGTAAGATGAAATCTTAGTTTTCTTGTAACTTGCATTTCAAAAATGACCAGTGGTGTTGAGCATTTTTTCATATATTTATTGACATTCATACATCTGCGAGCTATCTATTTTAATTGTCCTTTTATTGACTGTGTCTTTTATTATGGGGGGTATTTTTTTAAAACTTTATATATTTTGTATATTAATCTTCTGCCTGAAGGACAACTGGCAAAATATTTTTCACACTCTGGTGACTGTTTCCTTTACTGTATGCAAGCTTTTTAATTTTATATAATCAAGGGCCGGGGATCTAGCTCAGTGGTCTAAGCGCCTGCCCGGGAAGTGCAAGGTCGTGAGTTCAATCCCCAGTGCCGCAAAAAAAATAAAAATAAAAATAAAATAAATAAAATAAATAAAATAAAATAATTTTATATAATCATACATGTTTCTCGTTCATGTTATTCTCATGCAGTTAGAGTTCCACAGATAAATGAAAGTTTGGCACTTATACACAATGGAATACTACTCAGTTCTAAAGAAGGATAAAGTGAGGTCATTTATAGGAACACGTATGCTCCTATGAATCCATAAAGTTGTTAAGCCACCAAACAAAAAAGCTTAAATGTCATATGGTTTCTTTATATGAGAAACTTAAAGTATAAATAAATCAAAACAGCAAAATAAAAGATGGACAATAGAGAAATATATCTTCTGTAAATGGGAAAGGGACCAAGAGATGTTAGGAGGGAGAGTGGAGGAACAGGATGTAAAAATAATTAAGATGCGTCATTTTCATGTACCAACTACTCACAATGAGTGTATTCATTTTCTACCACGAAAAGGTACTAATAAATATGGACAGAATAATTCTCTTTGTCAGGACTGATGCAGTGACATTAACTTGAAGGCAATGCTCATTTACCATTCTGAAAACTGCTTTGAACCTTAAACAATATGCTGAATATACTCTTTCATGCTCTATAAGTGGAAGCAACAAGTTTAAACAATAATATCGCTGTGTACAGTATGGCTTGCTGAATATTATAAGCCCAGTGTTGAGAACTACTGCTCAGAAAACATAGATTAAAAATGTTAGCACCTTATAACAATGCACTGGATCACTCAAGAACTCAGATGAAGATGTACATGATTGATGTGATTTTCATACCTGGAAATATCATAACCATACTGGAGCATATGAGTTTAAGGTCTCATTATTGAGAAACAGATTTTAAGACTATAATTGAAGTGGATAACATTTTGATCCTCTGATGGATATGAGAAAAGTAACTCAACATCTTCTGAAAAGGATTCATCATTCTAGATTCCATTAAGAACATCCATAACTTTAGGAGAAGATCAAAACATTAACCATAACAGAAGTATGAAAGAAGCTGATTCTAACTGCATGGACAACTTTGAGGAGTTTGAGATTTCACTAGAAAAAGTAACTGCACCTATAACAGAAACAGCAAAATCTAGAAACAAGTTGCACAAAAGATGTCACTGAATTGGAATATCGTTATGGAATTTAGTGGAAGAGAAGTTGCTCTGTGAATGAGAAATAAAGAGGTTTTTTTTTTTTTTGAGATAGAATCTATGCCTTGTGAAGGGGCTGTGAACACTTTAGAAATAGCAATATAGTTAGAATTATGCATAAACTTATCTGATAAGGCAGTAGCAGAATGTGAGAGAATTGACCCCAATGTTGAAACGAGTTGTACCGTGGCGTAATGTGTCATCAAGCATTACTGTATGCTATGAGTTACCTTTGTGGAAAGAAAAGTCAATCGACATGACAAACTTCACTGATACTTATTTTAAGAAACTACTAGAGGAGCTTGGGTGTAGTTAGTAATAAAGTGTTTGTCCAGCATTCACAAGTTCCTGGATTCAATTCCCAGCACTACATAAAGGAGAAAGAGAAAGTAGTCAGAAATTGCTATAGCCGCTTCAACCTTCAGCAACACCACCTTTACCGCTCAGTAGCCATAAACATCAAGACAGGATCCTTTACCAGCAAGAAAATGAGTATTCAAGTTCAGATAATCATTATCCTTTTTTAGCAATAAAGTATCCTAAAATTAAGAAATGTAAATTGTTTTGGTGGATGTAATGCTGTTCACTTAATAGACTACATTACAATATAAACATATATGTAATTTTTTCTATCCAAGGGAAACCAGACTATTCATAGGACTCATTCTAACGTGACAATCTGGAACCACATGCTCAAAATATCTGAATTGTCCCTCTACTTATACTAATTTTCACTTGATTTTTGTCTGTAATCTTCCTATTTGATGGTAAAATTTTTTTTTTTTTTTGCA
>RJWT010022929.1:0-16983 GCA_004365215.1 Cuniculus paca | reverse complement strand
AAAGGAAAGGAAAGGAAAGGAAAGGAAAGGAAAGGAAAGGAAAGGAAAGGAAAGGAAAGGAAAGAAAATAGCATTAAGCAATACTAAAGCAACCCAGGCATCTATCATGTTTGAAACTAAAGAAGAATTTTAATTGAAAATTAAATTTGTTTTTCCAGTAAAGAAGCAAACTTCAGCTCTTAAACACATACAAGTTGTCATGGGGCTTAAACACTGGTTTCTTTCCCTTGAGTATATTCCCCACGCACTTGAGGAGAGGCGGCGACAGCTCAGGAGTCCTGCATGTGCCAATCACTCTGCACAGCAAGCACAGAGGACAGAGGACGACAGCCAGGAAACCGACACCAGACGACTAGTGAGCAACATTTCTCTAGGCAGCAGCTGTTTGGCAAAATTAACCATGCCTTCCTCTGGGAATGGGGCTTTGTTACACAGCTCCCCCAGGATGCCTGCCCGACCCAAGGACAGTTAGTCTGTTCTCTACTGGACCACAAAAGCCAGGTCCTGACCATCACACATCTCTGAATCCAATTGCAGTCAGGGCCTGATGGGTCACTTCTCATTTACCATCTCCATTTCCTCTCTGGGATGAAAACAGTGGCCAGCGATAAAGTGCGGGAGAGGCACCGGGCAGGGCTCAGGTGAACCACAAAGCAGGTGCAGCGACCTCCGGTCCCCCTGGAAACTGCTCGGTGCTTCTTGTCTAGAATTTACGATGTCTTTCTGTTTGCGCTCTCCTCATCCTATATGTCCTGCATTGATTTTGCCACAGAAATTTCAAAAAATATAAAACTAACAGAATTAGTTTGGTAGTCTCTCTACCAAGTCAGCCAATGGAAGTCTACTCTTTAGAAAAAATTGTTCTTGTCTTTTCTCATTAATCATAATTTTCAAAATCACAGGGAGATCATCAGCATCTGTTTCTTATTTTGAAAGCTTAGTCACTATAGTGATCTGGAAATGGAAAGCCAGGGGAGCCGCGAATTTCCCCTCTTAAACAATGTTCCTAGCCAAGGGCTCTTTACCATATTCAACTTTCCCTTCTAGCTCCCTTTCTTCTGAGTTAAAAGGTGCAGCCCTCCCACTCCCAGGTCCCTACTTTTACCATCCCTTTTTCCTTTTTCACTGCTGCCCAGAGGTCTGAATACAAAATGTCACCGGTGCTTCTAGAAAGTGCTTCCTAGTTTCACTATTTCCTGTCTGCCTGCAATCTTTGAGATGCCGATTCTGTGAGCGTCCACTTCTCAGTGAGCGCATCACTCAGCACGAGAGCTTAGAACTCAAAAGAAAAGTGAGACTGAAGAAGAGGGAAAAATAAGCTGTCCTGCAGCACAGGTCCCAGACAATGCGCATCTGTACCTACTTGTTATACACCTGGTAGAAGTCTGGGAAGTTTCCATTAATTTCCACATCTGATCCCGGCCAAAAGAAGGTGCCAGATCTGAGGCCTTGGTACTTAGCTGTGAGCCAAATCTGTTGGGAGGTGATAAAGGAAAGTTAGGACATCATGGCTTAGGAAAAAGCCTGTGTTCGGGCAAACGGACACACTCGCCCAAAGCTAAGTAACAGGCTTCGGCACCCAGCCTCGGTAATCAGGGCACGTGACTCCTGAACAGCAGCAAGGAGAATTCTAAATGAACAGACATTAAATTCAACAAAAAAGATGGACATACATCAGTGGTCCATTCTTTTAACTTTTAGCGCTGTACCCCTAATAGATTTCTCTTGAAAGAAGACAATTTTACGAATACATGTGCCTTTCATTTATTGACACGTTTGCTTGTGTAACTATCATTTATTAAGCACTTCCCATTGCCAACCACAGGTATGAAGCTTTCCTATAAGCATCCTACACTGCTAACTTGTGAAATCTCACAGTAGCTCTACAAGGTAGTTATCTACAGAATTATCTGCGGTGCACAATGAGAAATCAGAGTCCCAGAAAGAATGAATTGCTCAGTCACATGCTTTAAAGGTCAGAGCTGAAATCTGAATTCATAGCCAGGTGTGGTGGTGCACACCTGTAACCCCAAGACTTGGGAGGCCGAGGCAGGAGGATGGATGTGAGCTTGAGACCAGCCTGAACTACATTGTGAGACCCTGTCTCAAAAAACAAAACAAAATAATCTAAACTCATAGCCTGAAATTTCCTAACAGAAATATCAAGACTGTGCAAATGGACCCTATGAAACTACTGTAGCAATTGAAAAATAAATTGAAAAGGAGAACACATCTAAATCACAATCAGAAAGGACCGTGAGTTAGCACACGTACACAGGAAGTCAAGGGTTACTACTCTGAAAAACAAAGTAGTTTTGTGCAACTAAAACTACTCCCTGGTGGACATACTTACAGTATGAGACACAGCATGACATATATATATAATCTTTATATATATTCTGATCAAATCAGAATAGTTATCATCTCCTTAGAATTACTTTATGTTAATCCAAATAATTTTTTAATGTTTAAGGAGATAGGGATAGTAACTACTCTGATTGATATACATTATCCGACTATATCCTATAGATATGTACAATTCAACTAATGATTAATTTTTAAAAGTTCTTACTCTGGACTGCAGCTATGTACTACTACAAGAAAGAAGAATTGGCTGGAGATGTAGCTCAGTGGTTTGGGGCCTGGCTGATGTGCACAAGGCCCTAGCTTAACCCCAGCACAACCCACTCAAAAGAGGAAAGAGAGAATGCAGCTGAGAAGAAAAACAGTTTAGCACAACTCTGCAATAAACTACCCTCAACCGTATGCAGTTGTACAAGTGGCATTTAGAGGTCTCAGCATTCACACCTCCACTTGTGAAAGGTCCCAGGCACAGTGCATGAAATAGCTGATGAAAATCTTCAGGGACTCTCTTTATTTCACACTGATTAAACTAAATGAAAATAATAAAATATTTTAGAACTAAGACCAAGAACTCACTGGCTCTCCTTTGTACCACTGGGGATTGAATTTCTCTTTAGTTTTAAACGAAAAGGAAGCATTCATTTGAGGATCAAACATCTTATTGTCAATTACGCCATGGGATTCCGGATAAAGTCCCTAAAACAGATAAAACACAGATGTTATCACATGCTGTAAAATGACTTATTTCTTCCTGATCTGAAATTGAATATTTTCCTCAAAAAAATATTTCAACTGCATCTCACTTCTTAAGTATATGAAAGTGGCAATGCAGGGCTTACAGTGACGATGGTGTAGTGATTAGGAAAGGTTTTCGTGGGGTACACAGGTCTCATGTTTTTGGTATACGTCCCACAGTTCTCTAAAAGAGGAAGAAAAAACATTGTTAGTAAATGCACTTGGCAAGCTGCTGACCTCATCTAGCCTTCATATCCCAGCAGTGTGAATCATAGAAAATAATTGTCCAGGAGGGATTTACAGCCACATTAAAGTTCGAGATGAACTATAAAGCAATTCGGTGGCTACAAATCCAATCACAAAGATAAGCGTTCTTTTTTCTCTTCGTCAGAAAAACAGTAAACGACATAATGAAGCTCATTAAGTACTTAGTCCACTCTCACCAGTACCATGAAATTCAAGAGGGACACGCTGCAATAACTCAGTGCTCTCAAGAGATCTGATATTAATTAGAGGCTGACTACCTAAACAAAGCAGCAGACACAGCAGCCGCACGGGCAGCATAGGCTACAACTTCACACAGGAGTCAGCTAACACAGTTCCACGGCTTATGATCGTTTTCGTCTTTCAACAATGATGACACAACTGACACCAATATTGCTGGCTATTACTGTGATTCGAAACTTTGGCATCAATATTCAGAAAAGATGATCACACTACTTCATCACCAACTTGAGGAATACTCATTCAGTTAAGGCTGTGACCGAGATAAAGAAGCTGAAAAGATTTCACTCGGCCCAGAGTATAGCAGGATAACCAGCAGTCCTTCAAAACTGTGCTAGTAGCATCATTTCAGTTTCGAAAACATTGTTTTTGAAATTCTATTATTGAAAGCAACATCCATATAATAAATAAATAAGGGATTTTTTTTTCTCTACAAAAAGAATGCAAAATTCTAAGATACAATGAATCTGTGTAAAAATGGTTCAGGGTTAAAATCCTAAAATAACTTGTGTTATCTTAGAAGTATGTCAAGGGCAACTTCAGAGAAATTATACTATGAAAGGCCAGTGTCTTTTGATTAGGATCAACCACTGTGTCATGGAGAAGTTTGGTAGAGCAGGTTAGGTTCTGCCAGTACTTTTCCAAAACACACCAGTCTCTTCATCTGTCCTACCCAAATCATGACACGTCAGGAGCCAACTCTCAAGCTACTCACTCAGTTTGCTAATAACAGGAAGAAGTCCGCCCCAGGTGTGTAAATATTCTGCCCTGAATCCATCCAAAGAAAATAAGAGGGTAGGAGGTGTGTCAAACCTGGTAAAGAAAAAGAGAAAAAAATGTTTAAAGGTGCAAAAAGAAAACGCATGCAATAAAGATGTGTCCAGGGTGGATTTTTCACGGAGGTCAAAGTCATTTTCATTAAACTAACAAGTTAGCAAGGACACCCATAAAGGGTATTTTACACACCTTTGTGTTCACATGCATACCTTATTGCTGTGTAATACACATGCATCTATCACCAAACAGTATTTATTAAACATTTGCCCCACTTTCAGGCACTGTACAGAGAACATCATTCATGGTTCCTGTCCTTCTAAAGGCTAGACCAAATGTTACGAAATTATAATAGCACTTCTGTAATTTTCAGGAATATAAATGGCAATAAACAGCACTGCCTAAATTATGTTTTTGTTTCCATTCATTTTTTTTCCTAAGCAGCCACTTTCTGATATTATCTTTATTTGAATCTAATACCTGGTACCTCACACAGCATAAATTATATGCTGCACTTCATTTCTATGTTTACTATACTGAAAAGATACAGATATCTAATATAGAAGTTTGAGAAGTATTTATTACATTTATATAGTTAAACAAAAAGTGACTCAAAGGTAGGAATGATTAAATGATGAGGTTACACGTGCAGATGCTCACAAACACACACAGTTAATTGGGGGCAAAAAACATACGTGGTCATGTACTCAGCAGGGGAGAGCCGCTATGAACGACTGCTTTGTGACAGTCCCCAGACAGCCACGGTTCAGAGATGGAGCTGCTTCTGGGGACACTTGGGAGATAGTTACTGCTGGATAACTCTGATGACTTCCACAGAAAGTTTACTCAGTAGTTCAGAGGGTGAGAACAAATACTTGTGTTTTTCACCTCTACCTCCTCTTCCTGTCCCATCCTCATACCAGTGCCCCTGGAAAGAGGGAGCGCTCTTACACAATGTCTGTTATCTGTTACACATGCCCTTGGGAGGCTGCAGAATTAGCTGCCTATCTTCCCATGGGTCCGCATGTGTACAAAACCAGATCTATCTACTCAGCAGAAAACAAAATAGTGGGGGCATGGGAGCACACGCCTCTAAGCCCAGCACTCAGGAGGCTGAGGCAGGAGGATTGCTGAGAATTCAAGACCAGCCTGAACTACACTGCAAGACCCTGTCTCAAAATAAAAGTAAAGATCCTTGCTTTCTAAAAATAGAAACATCATCTTTGACAGATGATGTTAGGAAAACTGACTATATGCCAAAGATTGAATCTAGACCCATAACTCTCACACCAGGTACTAAATTAAAATCAAAATGGATCAAAAACCTACATATTAGAACAGAAACACAGCTAGGCATGGTGGCGCACGCCCATAATCCCAGCACTTAGGTGGCTGAGGCAGGAGGATCACTGCGACTTCAAGAAGAGCCTGGGCTATAAAGTGAGCTCAAGGCCAGCCTGAACTGTATAGCAAGACTCTGACTCAAAAAGACAAAAACTTTTTTTAAAAATAGAACAGAAACACTTAGTTAGCTGGAAGATAAAATAGGTAAGATCTTGAAGACACTGGCATAAGCAAGGACTTTTTGAACAGAACCCCAACTGCATAAGAAATAACATCAAGAATCAACAGATAGATCACATCAAATTAAAAAGCTCTGCACAGCAAAGGAAACAACCAACAGAATAAACAGAGTGAGAAAGCATTTTACCAGCTACTCCTCCAGCAAAGGGCTGATATCTAGAAGATACAGAACAACAACAACAAAAAAAAAGGACAAGAAAAAGCCCAAAATAAAAGGCCCAATCAAAAAATGGATAAATGAAATGATACTTTCCAGAAGAGAAAGTAAAAATATACATGCAACAGTGTTCACTACCTCTGGCCATTAAACGCAAATTAAAACAACACTGAGGCACCATCTTACCCCAGAAAGAGTGGGCAACATCCAGAAATCAAATAATAGCACATGTGAGGCTGAGGAAACGAGGAACTCTTCTTCTACTGCTGGTGGGAGTGGAAACCTCATCACCCACTGTGAAGATCAGTGTGGAGACGCCTCAAGAAACTAAGACTACAAATTCCATTTGATCCAGCTATTGTGCACCTAGATACCATCCCCATCATATTACACTGATCCATGCACACCCATGTTCACAGCAGCACAACTCATGATAGCTACATCTTGGGCGTGACCTATACGCCCATCAACACATGAATGGATAAAGACAATGGGATACGGCATTGCCACAAAGAAGGATAAACTTGAGTCATTTGTAGGAAAGTAGATGCACCTCAAAACCGTAACGTTAAGTGGCATAAATGAGACACACGAGCATAAATATCACACGGTTTCTCTTACACAAGACACTTAAAATATAAATTAAAGAGCAAAATGAAAGACAGGTAAAAGGGAAAAAGGAGAGATGTCTTTTGCAAAAGGGAAAGGGACCAAGAAATAGGGGGACGGCGAAGGGGTTTAAGAGAACTGAGATGTGTTATGTGCATGCACCAGCTCCTCACGATGCTTATGATCGCAGTGCACTGCAAGAATGTACTGATGAAAATAAAAACTTAAAAATCACCATGCTGTTAAGAAAAGAGATCCACTGTTCCTAAAGACAGAAGACACCTCACGCCACCCAGCAATCAGGAGCAATAAAAAGCAATGATTCATGCCCCTTCATCTTTCCTCTGGCAAGGAATCACACACAAATCAGCTCCGTCCCAGCAGGGCCAAACACAAGAGTTGCCTGAAACTCGCGTAAAACGGTGAACCAGGGGTCGGGTATTATTTTTATCTACTTACTGTAATTCAAAAAGAGAGGGGGGAAAAAAGGTCCTGAAAAAGAAAAAAAACATACATCTCAGCATATAATCTTACCCTGCTGGACACTGTGGTGTGTTAATTGTCTCACACGGCTCTTCTATCCAGCTTTTCTCATCTAAAATATTTTCAAGAAACAAAACAAAGCGAACAGTTAATAATGGTGATGCTTGTGAGACACATTAAGGTGGAC
Organism: Cuniculus paca; assembly: GCA_004365215.1. Taxonomy (NCBI): domain Eukaryota; kingdom Metazoa; phylum Chordata; class Mammalia; order Rodentia; family Cuniculidae; genus Cuniculus; species Cuniculus paca. The sequence continues at coordinate 9,586 of RJWT010022929.1, read as the reverse complement.
CCCAAAAGCACAATCCATTAACAGATGCATGGACCCCTTCGGGCATGGCACCAGCACGATGCAATGCGTACAAGGAATTACTAGTATCACTGCAAAATGCAGTGAAGTCTCACAAGGATTCTGGCTCTGTCAGGCGGTTTCAAGGAACCCTGTATTCCTCATCGTGACATCCTAATAATATCAGATTGCAAAATCACCTTGCAGGGCCGGGCCTGGTGGTACACACCTGTAATCCCAGCACTCGGGAGGCTGAGGCAGGGGGATCATTGAAAGTTTGAAACCAGCCTGGGCTACAAAGTGAGCCCAAGGCCAGCCTGAACTGCATAGTGAGAACCTTTCTCAAAAAGACAAAAAAAAAAAAAAGCCATCTTGCAAAGTAACTTCCCGTGGATGCTCTCAATTCATGGCCAACACCTTCCTCGAGTACTGGAGGAAACCTGACTTAAATGTCAGCCAGGACTAGAAAAGTGGTCTTTTCACAAATGGATGGGGCACTGTCAGGAGAGTTAGTGGCTAGCGACAGGTACACGAGATTGGCCTGGCATGTGTAGATAAGACCACTTATTAGGCTTGGTGATCAGGTCGTTAGTCACTCTCTCTATTCATGCCTATGTTTGAATGTTTTGTTTTAAGTTTTTTTTGAGATAGGGTCTCGCTATGCAGCCCAAGCTGGCCTTAAACTCACAGAGACCCTCCCGCTTCAGCCTCTGAGTACTGGAATTAGGGGCGCCCACTCTGAAATGCCCTTTAATGATATTCAGACAGCACAGGTGTCCGAGAACTGTGACAGCTGGGACGAGCGACGACATCTGAGCAAAGCCCTGGACTTGCTGGGCACAGAGCAAGGACAGAAGCCGACCTTGGCACACGGAGCTGTAGTTCACGCAGCAGTCGTCGTGGTCCTTGCAGTCATCGGAGCACGAGCAGAGGTTTCGGGGCACCCTCTTCTCACCACACCGGAACTTGTTGCAGGTCCATATGTGCGCTAGAGACAAAGCAAGGCCAGCGAAACACACCTTGCGGCCAGCCGGGTATCAGAAGTGACCGCAGGGCCTCGGCTTCGCAAGCAGAAGCCAGGAGACCGGCGACCGGTTCTTAACCTGTCAGGGTCACCCGCGCGATCGCCAGCCCCGAGGTCGCTTCGAGCCCGCAGGGGACAGGTGGGCACCACCGGCACTGATTCACCGAGGTGGCGGCCACTCACCGATCCGTACGCGGACACACGATTATCCCCATGCAGTGGCCAGGAAGGCCGGAGCTACAGCCACTTTCAGAGTTCTCAGAACCCAAATCTGACTCGTTTCCATTACAATTCCAGCCTATCTAAATCGGTCTCAGCAAATCTTCACTTTCTGACGGTTTTATTTTAAAATGCAAGCGAACATCTAAAACCTGTTGCCTCAGCAAGCCCATCATGAAAATATCTCCAGCAGCCTTTAGGACTCAGTTTAAAAGCAAATGAGACTACAAAGGCTTTCAGCAATCACTAAAAATAGGCATTTTTTTTTGGTAGTCAGAAGATGTTTAACCAAAGCAAATCATGTAAAATGCTTTTCTCTGTGGAACTATGAAGTATAAACAAGAATGTCAAAATATTTGTACATCCTAAAGAAGATGTGGTTTTTATATACAATGGAGTACTACTCTGTCATAAAGAAGGATAAAACTGAGGCATTTCTAGGTACATGGATGCTCTTTGAGACCATACTTTTAAGTGAAATAAATCAGACACAAACACATCACATTGTTTCTCTTGTGTGAGAAACCAAAAGGCTTCATAAGGAGCAAAATGGATAGACATTGGGATAATGGGCCAGATACTGGGAAATGGGAAGAAAATGTTCAAATAGGAAGAGGAACAAGGAAGGGGGAGGGGAAAAGGAAGGCAGAGAGAAGGGAAAATACAGAGACTAGAAGGAAAAAATGGAAACAAACCTTTTGTAAATAAAGAGGGAAAAGGGGGGTTTAAGGGAGGCGAGGGGAATGGGAGGAATCAAGATATAGCACGTATGGGTACAAATCCCCTCTAATGAATGTGATCACTGAGTATATCTAAAGTGTACAGTAAAGTTAATTCTTAAAAATGTATGCACAGCCTAATTTTAAAACAAGCAAACTCCAGTGCGTTACATAAATCACAGCGTGAAAGACAGAGCTTTCTTTGATCTTCGCAGGCTGCCCCAGCCCGCCACCCCGCCACCTGCCAGCCCCCACGTCCCTACCGGGCTCTAAGCACGTCTCCTGGTAGTCAAGGCAGCAGTTTCCGAAGTCCACGCAGGCAGCATCGCAGCGACAATTCCCAAAGGTTCTCTCGAAACAGCGGCCTTTGCAACTTTTTACTGAAAACAGTGAAGGCGCGCGCTTCCAGTTATTCTACAATTACACGGCAACGCGATCACAGACACCTAGATTAGCCACAGGAGGGTTCAGAGGCTGCTCTGGAAAACACTGCTGGGTGACAGTGCCAATATGCATGAAAAGGGACAAAAAAGAAGAGACCCTGCCATGCAGAAACGCAGTTTAATCTCTTGCTATAGACAAAAGAAAACTTAAAAATAATTCATCACCAAGCCTACTGGGTTGGAATAAACTTGGTAACCATGTATGATAGAGAAAGGAATAAGGACGGATTCTGAAAATTTTTCTGCTACAAAAAGTTGGTGAAGGAGCTAAGAGGTTCCCTAAAGTTTCAAAATGTGAGAAAAAATTTTTTTCTAACCAGGGTCTCACTATGTAGTCCAGGCTGGCCTTGAACTCACTATTGTAGCCCAGGTTGGCCTCCAATGTATGATGATCCTCCTGCCTCAGCCTACTGAGTAGCACTGGGACTAGAGGTATGAACCACTACTCCCAGTGAGAATAAAATTTAAAAAGTGATTATATAGGGACAATGCAGATAAGAAGAGAATCCCTGCCACATCCCTCTCTCACTCTTGCTGTAAAGGAGCAGGGTGTGTGCAAAATACACTCACAGCACTGCCTCCGCTACCAAAACCTAGAATGCCCATTTCATCTGCACACCAACCTGCACGCTTTCACCAAGCTGTCCCAAGACCCCTGGCCCACACCTGATCTCGTTCAAGCTCTTATAAACCTTGGCCTTCTCACGATCACATAATTCCATCTAGGGCTAGTTTATCTGGTGACTGGCCCAGCCTCATACTTGACTATAAACTTCCTACGACCAAAAACCACATCTGGATTTTTCCCAGGGTACTGGGAAAGTACCCAGCAAGTACCCAGCAAATGCTTGATACAGAGTTAGTACTAATAAGACTTTGCTAAATAAATAAATGACACAAAAGGAAGAAAAATACTTTTCATTAAAAATAACAATTTTAGAGCAAGATGTAGTGAAATTCGTCTGTAATTCCAGCACTCCAGAAGCTGAGACAGGAGGATCCCCTCAGCTTCGAGGCCAAGCTGGTCTACATAGTGAGCTCAAGGCCAGCCTGGACCACACTGTGAAACTCTGTCTCACAAAATAATAACAATATTTTCAGGAGCTGGGGATTTAGCTTAGCAGCCTAAGCACCTGCCTGGCAAGCATGAGGTCATGAGTTCAATCCCCGGTACCAATAATAATAATAATAATAATAATACTTCGAAAACAAAACATAAATTTTATTACTATTCTATAAATTTATAATTCTACTCTTGTAACTCTTTACTAGATCCCCTGGACAAAGCAGATTTTTATTAGATTACTAGGAAATTAGGATAATGAGAAACCAAAAAAAGAAATTACACATAAAATAATGATCATCTAACTTAAGAAAAGGGTAGGAATAAACTCAATTCTTGACTTTAATGGTCTTCTGACCCCACAAAATAACTACCATGGAATTTAAATATTATGCGACACTGGTAAATTGGGGAATTTCAAGGACAAAAAGTAACAACAATAATTTCCAGGTTCAGAAATACTAACTTTCCTGTCTTAAGAGGAAAGAAACACTATTACAGTGATAGTTATTACTTGGAGCTCATTAACATGCATCTAGCAAATTTCAAAAATATGATTCACACTATCTTGGGCTTAGATAAAATTGTAATTCTTTATTTTGATGTCAGATTACACTCGAAGCAAATTATTTCATATAATGAAAGACTATACTTTTATTAAAAATTAAATATATTTTTTGGAATAGTCTGCTAACTAAAATTACATTTCATTCATTTTAATAATATGTAATAGCCTAACAAGCAATAAAAATTATAAATGATTAATGTTACAATTACAGAATAATTGAATAGGAAAGAAAAAAGGTTGCTCAATTTTAAAAGTAAATTCCCAAGGAAAAGCATGCACGATTTTACAGGGGAAAAGATAGCTCAGAGTCAAAAGAACAGCCACTACAATGTACTAAGGTTGAATTATATTATTTAATCTTGTCGAACAGGGGTAGACTTCTGCACCTGATATACAGAAAAATATAATCAAAAGCTCATCAATTTCATTATTACTTTGAAACCACCCATGCCTATAATTTTAAAAACCCCAAGAGTGGGTACTGATCAGTTTCTGGTTGACCAGGGATGCTAACTGGTTACCTAGCAACCTCCAGGGCTGCTTTAGCAACTAACCCCAGGGGAAGTATCCCAGGGTCCCTGCAGAGAGGGTTCCAGGCCCAGCACAGGGATCTCCTGGCCCTCTCTGCTCATGTCTTTGTCCTCAGGTGATTTTTTTGAACTTTTTAGTTCTTTTATTGTCATAGCCCTCTTCCTTGTTTTGGGATAAGATTTTGCAAGCAAATACAATTTTGTATGACTAAAATAATACGAGAGTTTCAAGAAGGGTCAAACCAGCCTTCTCAAATTTTCAGTGCCTGCCAGGCATGGTGGCGCATGCCTGTAATCCTAGTAATGGGGAAGCTGAGGTAGGAGGATCACCATGAGTCCACGGCCAGCCTAAACTGCACAGTGAGTTCAAGGCCAGGTTAAACTACACAGAGAGACCCCATCTCAAACACACACACATATATATATATATATTATCTGTGAAATAAACATAGGAGCAGGATATAACATTATCTCAATGACACTGAGAATTAAGGCTGGAGAGAGACAGAGAGAGAGAGAGAGAGAACGAATGGGAGCGAGAACTAATTACCTTCTTTGGCACAGCTTGGTTTCAACCCAAATATACAACCGAGGATTGTGGTTAACACACATACTGACAAAACCTGTATGGAGGGAAAAAAAGGAAATAAGACAGTGTCGATAGCCCTTCCCTTTCTCGAAAAGCCTTATTTCTCCAAATATTTCCAAACCTGCGGGTGCCGCTCTGCTTCCTGATGTGGCCGCGGTCACAAGGATGTGCTCAATTTTTGAAAATGTCAAACCACACACTTGCGATTTCTACTCTGTTCTGCATATTTTAACATAATAAAAAGTTCCAGCAGCTAATTGTAGCTCACCCGAAGTCCATGTAAGGAGAAACAGTTCAGAGAACAGAAATGAATGCCAGGTTTTCAGGCTCGCGGAGCCCAAGAGACGCCCAGCTTTCAAGAGAAGCCCGGGGAGCCCCGGTGACCACGTGCGACAGGGTTACAGTCACTGCCAGGGCGATGCTGGAAACCGCGAGCGTGCACGGCGGAGACCCCGGGAAGCTGGAGAGGCCAGGAGCGTGGCTCGTCTGCCACCACAGCAGCAGGGAGGGGGGGTTGTGTGGGCGGAGGGCTGGGGCGGCCCAAGCGCTTTAGAGCTCGTGCTGCACCACCTGCCCAGGTGCTGGACTCGGAGCTTAAGGACTGAACGTTTGCCCCGCTGGGTTTTTTTGTCCTTACTTTGCTTTGATTTCTTTCTTGGCCCTGTTCTTGCCTTTCGGAATGAGAATGTTTACTCCATGCCATTGTATAGGGGAAATAGTTCACTTTCTTTCTAATTTTCACAGGGGCTCACAGCTGTTTGCTTTGAATCTCAGAGGAGACTTTGTTCCTGGACTTCTCAGCAACGCAGCAATTATTATAACTTTGGCAACTCCTAGAAATGCACTAAGTGCATTTCACACAATGAGGCAGGCATGAGCCTTTGGGAGATCGGGGTGGAATTAGATCTGAAAACCTCATGTTCAGAGGTGGGACCTGGTCCCAGGGGCAAGACCTGAAAGGGTGGATTCTTGTTCCTGGCTCCTCCCTTCTCCCTCTGCTTCCTGGCTGCCATGGGCTGAGTACATTTCCTCCTCCATCCCCTCTGCCATGCCATTTCTGCCTTGGGGCCAACTAACCATGGACTGAATCCTCTGAAACGTAAACCAGAAATAAACCTCTCTTCCTTTAAGTTATGTGTGTTGGGTATTCTGTCCCAGAGATGGGAAAGTGACTAATACATAAGGCAAGGTGGATGGTGCATGTGTACAGGGTTATGAATTCATTCCTTAAGAAAATACTGAGAGCTGATCCTATGCTTTTAATATAATACATTAAATTGCATTACTATGTATTAAATATACATGTAATTTAATATATCAAATAATGTAATATATTATTTTAGTATAATATATATTCACAGTCAACCATGATCTGAAAATATTAAATAGAAAAATCCAGAAATAAATAAATTTATAAAGAGTGGATAAAAAAGGATATGGTAAGTATATATAATGGAGTTCTCTGTCATAAAGAACAACAAACTTGAGTCATTTGTAGGAAACTTGATGCGCTCTGAGACCATAATGTTAAGTGAAATAAAGCAGACACACATGGCACAGTTTCTCCTATATGAGAAACCCAAGCTATAAGGAAAGATCAAAATAAAAGATAATAGGAAGTAGGGAGCTGGATCTTTCTCAGATGAGAAGATCAAGAGATGGACAGAGAGCCAGGTGTGGAGGCGCACATCTGTAATCCCAGAACTTAGGAGGCTGAGGCAGGAGGATCACCTCAAATTCAAGGCCAATCTGGGCTACAAAGTGAGTTTAAGGCCAGACTGAACTGCATAGTGAAACTCTGTCGGGGGGGGGGGGGAGAATGGAAAGAAATGTAAAAAAGAATTAAGATACATTACATACATGCACCAGCTCCACAATGGAATATAAACATTATGCACTGTAAGCACAGACAGATAGAAATTAATTAAGAATGTTAAGTCATACAGCACTTGGGGTAGAACGATGAGCTACTGCATACTGTGCTCTATCACGCACTGGACACAACTCTTTTTGGCCAGCGCATCTCTGCTGTGTGTACGGCCCGCCCGTGAGTTATCCTGGCTTCACATTTAGGGGCAATGTGAAAGTCCCACAGTACCACAGCTATGTCTTCCATCACTTCACTTACTTCAGATTTAAATTTCACCTCCAAGATGATTACTTGTCTTTCCAGAACTTCCATTCTCTATCAAGTCAATTTCCTTGTGTAGGTTGAGGAGGAAGCAAAGCTGTAGGGCACCTGCCTGCTTTGCTGTCTGCACGTGGAGCACTGAATGACACATGGTGGTCGATCCCCCACACACACTTTAAAGCAAGGGGCATGGTTGCTCACTGGCCATGAAATGCACCTGTTTTCTACACAATAACCTGGGGTGAGGAGCCAGCAGCAAAATCCGTATGTCACGAAATCATAGTTAGTATACCTCGGCTACTGAAGGTGGATGGATGTGGTTGGGAACCGGTGTTTTAAACAATGTTAAGTGAAACTGAACATATCAAAGAATCAGCAAAGCTAGCGCCACTATTTACACTCTCACAAGTGGGCAGTACAGTCTCCCAAAGATGGCTATTTCAACACTACATTCATTCAAAAAAAGAAAAACTGGCTTAATGTCACATTTTATTTATAGAATGGAATAGTCCCGAGGCATTGGCTTCAGGGATGGGCAAGCCAGGAGGCTGAGAGGAAATACAAAAACAAAACCGAAAAAACCCACATACGCACAGAAACCTGAGCAACAGCAACTCGGGAGCAACTGGGGAGAAGCCCTCGATCTTCCTGGCCAAGTAAGAAGCATGGGGGCGGCGGAGGAGCCCCGCTACGCTGTCGGTGGAACCGTAAACCACTATGGCCCTGTGGAAATGAGTGTGGAGATCCTCAAAAAACGATGACTCCAAGTTCCACTCGACCCAGTTACTCCCCTCCTAGGGGTCTTCCCGAAAGAGCTAAAGACGTCGTGTTACACTGCCCCACGCACACCCGTGTGTACTGCAGCACAACTCACGGCAGCTAAATCTCGGCAGCAGCCTGTGTGTCCATCCACAGCTAAACGGATGGAGAAAACGTGGCGTTCACACGCAATGGAGTACTACTCTGCCACAAAGAGACAAACGAGTCATCTCTAGGAAAATGGATGCACCCGGAGACCACGGTGTGAAGTGAAATGAATCAGACACGCGAGCTTACATATTGCGAGGCTTCTCTTCTATGACAAACCCAATGATGAATAAAGAGCAAAACAAAGGATGGATGACAGGAAACAGGGAGCCAGATACTTTGCAAATGGGAAGGGGACCAAGAGAGGGGAAGAAGGAGTAGGAGGGGAGTGCCGGGAAATGAAAAGAAGTAAGCTGAGGGAGAGGGAGAGGTCTTTCTTACACATTTAGTGAGTCAGGAAATAGACTTTTAAAGACCCAATATCTTCTCACGGATTCCCTCAAATATATCAACATTAATTTAATGCAGACTATTCTTTCTTTAGAGAGACGGGAGCAAATAAGAAGGGTTACAAAAGGCTTCAAAAAGACAGATTTGCAGAAATAAAAAGATGTCCTCCCAACAGGAAACAAATGTCTGAGTGTCAATAATGTCAGTAGCATGCACTGACATTAGACACAGTGAGGAAATTTAAAAATAAAACAACAACAACAATGAATTAGTGGTGAAATTCCTAATCTCAGCACTAACAATCTAATATGGGCAACCACAACTTTAGAAGGACAACTATATTGACCAACTATATTGGTCAAAAAGATATAAAATAATTCCAGGAGTGGCGATGCATGCTTATAATCCCAGAACTCGGGAGGCTGAGGCAGGAGGATCGCCTACAGTCTGAGGTCAACCTGTGCTTCACAGTGAGTGCAAGTTCAATCCAAACCACATCTGGAGACCATCTCCCAAATTAATAAATAAATAAGATCTAAAATAGTGAGGCCACCTAACAATCCACGTCGCTGTGACAATATATGCATCGGAGCTTATCGGGAAGCCACTGGTGTCCAGAAGAGAAAATGACAAGCAGCACGGCCATGGCTGCTACCCATGCCCTACATGTTAGGCAACTCTTTTCTGAGAGTTGCACGGAAAGCTGCTTAATCCTCACAGTAGCAGTACAAGGTAGACTCTGAGGCGACTCCAGCAGCTCTAGGAAGCAGAGTTCCCGAGAGATGAACAACTGACCAAGGACCGTGGAGGTGGAAGCAGGCTGGAGGTGAAGTGGGTGTGGCCGAGAGGGGTCCGGGGGCGAGGCTGGCAGTGGCTGGGGCCTGAGCACCTGGAGCCTGTGTGGGTCCCCAGGGGGCCGAGGGCTGCACCCACATGGCCCAGTCTCCCCAGGAGGCTCCGTGGGCCCTGCTCCCACCTGGCCCAGGTCACACGGCCCCGACCACTCAGCTCTGACTGTGCACTGCACTGCATTTGTGTGAGCGCGG
>RJWT010022928.1:0-17000 GCA_004365215.1 Cuniculus paca | reverse complement strand
CCAAAGAAAACTGTTAGCTAATTAAAACTTTGAATAATATTCAAACTCCCAAAAATCAGAAAATTTTAAAGTATGAACCACATATACTTATTTTGCCGAATATACACCTGATATCAAATCACTGTTTTATAAATTGCATAAAATTATTTTCTGTTTTATCAGAAGATTCCACTATGAAAGAATAAGAGGTAGCATTAGCGGATATTAAAAAAAAATCTTTTGAGAAATTTTTCCCTAAATTAAATCATTATTCTGATTGTTTTAAAATTAATCATACAAAACATGAAGCATGAATTATATCAACCAATGAAGTCATATTTGAATATATGATCACAAAACATCTAGGGGTTACTAAATGACTATACAAATTGTCAAACTTGTACTCTGGTTCTCAAGTATTAGTCTCGTGCTACATGCTATTCCTCCAGTAAAATCAATGCTGTGTAATAGCATTTGCTTTATTTTTTAGGAATTAACATCATAGTAGAGAAATTTTAATTTCAAAAATTATACTTGCAGAAAAAGAACAATTTACTATACTTCCACAAGCGCTACTATAATTATATTTATTAAGAACTTTTTACCCACAAAAATCTGTAGCCAAAGCTGGATACATTCAACTCCCTTTAAAACTGCATTCTCTTATTTAATAAAAAAGAAATGATTTTTATGTTTACAGTATTTAAAATGAAGGATAACTTCAGGGAATAATACTTTCATTCCATTGAAAACAAAGCCTGGTCAAAGTCAAAATAAAAAGGTTTTCTTCTCCTGATTGAGAATGCAATTTCTCATTTCAGTTGAATGATGTTTTGTACCTTATTGATGTTTGGCTCCTCCATCATAGAATTTTTGATGGCTTCACGGTTGTCCCCTAATGACTTCATCAAGAAAGAATAATCACATGACAGAGTAAAGATGAGATGTAACATGAAAATACTGGGGAATATTTTAAAAATTATATTTTAACTAAATTGACTAGAAAAGAACATGAAACGGAATTATTCTTCTTAAAGTTCATATACCTTAAAAGAAGTATTATGAGAGTACATGGCTAGGGTGCGGGACAAAACTCAATAGCTCAGAATACATTAACCACCACTGTAAATTTTACTCTACCACATATAAATTTTACTTATTTTGAAATGTTGACCTTAAAGCAAGATTGTAAAATATAAAGTCTAACATACTTTATATTTAAAAACAGCCATTAGTGGCAGAGTACTATCAATGAGAAACAAAACTGTTCTCTTCTACACTACTGCGCCTTATTTCCACGATATGTAACTCTTCAGGAAAACCTGACAGAGAAATTTCTGTTCCTACTTCTTAAATTTTCTCATACCGATTTAGCCAAAAACAGTCAATAAGTTGAATAAAGGCAAACATATCCTTCTTAAAAGGGGAATATTAACAGGTAAAGAAAAAGTTGGTTCAAAACTTTTAATTCTTATAAAGTGAAATAAAACAGAAAAAGGAACTGGCAAAAGATCACAGCTGCTAAGCCCCATTTTTTCTGATAGGATGGTTCAGTCAGTCTATCTGCAGGCATAAGTAAGTACTTAATTTTCAAATAAGTACAAGTAGAGAAGACATTCTACTTTAAAAATGTATGCACCGGTGAACTATACTAGACAGGTAAAGAAGAGACCTGAGAGTATGCTAGGACTTTAAGGTCAGATAAAGAAACAGGTTAGCAACAGTACAGTCTAATTTTCACACACAGAAAGGAAAAAAGGAGCAGTCTGAAAGTCTACATCATTTCCCACTCACCTATCTCATCAGCTGAAAAATCATGACTTAAACATAACCATTATTTTATACAAATAAGTAGAAGGTAATTTTGTGAGTAGTCAAGTTTCCAGTAAAGATTAAACAATTTCATACCAACTCAATGAAGTTAAGATTCTGTTTAACTCCATTCAACCTATATTTGTTATATAAAATTTTCTTTTTATACCCCTTATCAAAAAGTCTAAGAGTACCATGAGGAAGAATAAAACAGCCAAGTAGTAACAAAAAATGTCTCGTAAGTTTGAAGCGAACAGAAGAGCAAATAAGTCTACTGATCAAAAATCACAAAGCTGGGGTGGTATAATCATTTTGCAGATAAAAAATAAAATTCAGAGAAAATCTTAAGCTTATTGATTACAAAGTTGTTAGTTCACCACTTTCTATTAAACAAATTACAATAAAAGTAGCAAAGAAATGTAAAATGTGTAGATGCATTATCTACTGTTTTTATGCATTCTGCCTTGGTTGTGCTACCATAGTCTCTAACCTTAATCTTCACCCAAACCCTAACTCTAATTTAATTTCTGAATCAATAAGACAATCAAAATTTGGATATTCATATTACAAGGTACACTAGAGTAAGTAAATACATGCTTTTTATACAAAACAATGCAGCAATGCTTTATACACTACATCAGAATGCTGTCAACTCTTGACGAATTAGTTTAGGCAAAGATACATTTAACATCACCTTCCCAGTACATATATCCTATTCAGTCATACTCTTCTTTAGCACATTTATTCCTAATTCTGTTTATCCAAACGTTTTCCAGAAATGTTCTCAGGGTAACTTATACATTAATTAAGACACACTTTACATAAGGTTAACAAATGAAATATTCACAGTTTCTAAGACTTCAGTGCAATACTAAGGTACTCATGTCAAGAAATCTTCAAGTCTACAATAATATTACATATTGTTTCCCAATGTGGTCAATTTAAATATTTTTACAAAATCAAGGAAATGATAAATAATAGCACATACTATTGTCTCTTACAAATTTATGCATTCTGCCTTGGTTGTCTTACCACAGTCTCAAACCTTAACCTTCACTTAAGGAATTAAGTGAAGACAATGAGATATACATTATTTTTCTTCTAGTCAAGGTTTGATGTCATCTTGCATTTTGTTTACTTGTCTAATGTGAAGTCATTCTATTATTTCTTCAACTAAAGTACCTTTTCCCTTCTCCCACTTTTTTAAATTTATTTTTTATTACTACGTGTTTGCAGCACATAATCATTCATAGTAGGGAGCTGCCACATTACGTAACACATCTTAATTCTTTTTTCATTCTATTCCCCTTCTTTTAGATTACTGTAGTGCTACTCAAAATGTGGTCCATAGACCAGTTTAAAAGTTCTAAACTCTTTTGTTACTGGTTCAGGGGAGATAAATAAAAAAATCAACTACATAACTATACCACTGTTTATTCACTTAGTATTTTTAAGTAGCAAAACTTTCTTAATGAAGGAAGCAAAATGTTCATTTACATTGAAATGCAAGTTTTCCAAACTAACAAACTTGTACTTTCTTAGTGGCACTGAATTAAATAACCAAAAAAACTCAAACAAACAAAAACAAACAAACCATTTTGGTGATAATATCAAAGCATAATCAATCAATAATAATAAAATAATTATAAATTGAGTTTGTAAAATGTAGTTATGAATAACCTATAGAGTAAGAAGAAAACACATTTAAAATATTTTCAGTATTTAAACCCAGTTTCAGTTAAACTTCTCAGACAGACTTAACTATCACATGAAATTTCTAATGTGTCTTTAAACAAATCAAAACATGGAAAGCAAAATACAGAATCTTAAACAATATTTGAGAAAGAAGTCCAAATTACCTTTAAATTAATCACTTTAAGTTGTTTTTTGAAAAACTTGTCACTTTCTTTTGAATCACTTGTTCTAACATTAATTGCATACGGTTATGGAATAAAAATGAATTTTAAAAAATCTGTAAAATGCATCTCAAACGGCTGCAAGATAAAAGTTCTGCAGTAGAATAATAGAGGTCTTTGTATATACAAACCTCATTCAGACATCGTTTCTTTGTGAATATATTTCTGATGAAAGTTTCCTGAATTTCCTCCTGCTTCACCAAATACTGCCACAGCCTCTTCACTGATAGTGCCAGATGATGTCTGGATCTACAGAGATGGTACATTTAATTATGTACTTTGCATATGCTTGATTAAATTGACCACAATTCCTTGGTGCTATTATGAATGTTCATTAAAATAAATTAACCAGAATCACACCAAGTGATCTAGGAAAGCAGCCAGCAAGCACGTTCTTAAAGAATGCATAGTACACATTTTAGGCTCTGTGGAGCACATGGTTTGCATCACAAAGCTCAACTCAGTCAAAGTACCGGAAAGCAGTCACATGTCTAAGTTGAATATCCCTAATTTGAAAGGTCCCACAATCCAACATGCTCTTAAAATATGAAAACTCCTAAGTGCTGATATGATGCTAAAAAAGTTTTGGATTTGGAGTATACCAACTAGTATAGGAACAGTCAACCAGTAAAGTAGGTAAATACTCTAAAATCTGTGAAATTCTGAAAACTGAAATATTCTGGCCCCAAACAGTTCAGATGAAGAATAGTCATCCTGCAATACGCAAATGATAGGTACGGCTGTGATCCAATAATAATGTAACTATAAAAGCAGTAGTAGAGGGCTAGCTTTGGAAGAAGCTGGTCATCTTGGTTGGCTGAATTCTAACCTAGGGACATAAGATCTAACAAAAATAGGTATATTTTCTAGAAGACAAGTAGAAGTAGAGCTACTTACTGTTTTCCATTTTACTACTGATAAGCAACGAGTTAAGAGCTTCTACAAGAACATAAAATAACCTTAACACTAAACCAGTAAGCAAACTGTTTAGTTCAGTAAACATTTTTTTTGAACAAGACTTTCTAGATGAAGCAAGTACAGCACTGATTTACCCTTTGGTTCAAACTTTTTTCATGGGCAGTAAAATAGCTATTGAAGGCTACTTTGAACTGTAGAGCATAACCCAAATTGAGCCTGCCTCATACTTTAAAAACAAAGCTTAATGGACCACAGCCAAGCATCCATGTGTATGTACTGTTTCAATGTCTCCACAATGGTAGAGCTCAGTAGCTGTAAAAGGACATCCTAAAACCTTACAATACTAGAAGTTTGGTCAGAACCATGGCCGAGTACTCATATGTAAAGTCCACCAAACTCGTGCTCGAGGGAACAAAAGCCAAAAGTAAGAAGAAAAAGAAAGAAAAGAAGAGAGAAAAAGAAGAGGATGAAGAAACCCAATTTGATATTGTTGGAATACGGTGGACAGTAGCCAACTTTGGTGACATTTTCAGGAACTATCGCCATTGAAATGGATAAAGGAACCTACATTCATGCACTTGATAATGGTCTTTTTACACTGGGAACGCCACAGAAAGAAGTTAATGAAGGTCCTAGTCCTCCAGAGCAGTTTACTGCTGTCAAGTTGTCTGATTCCAGAATTGCCCTGAAATCTGGTTATGGAAAATATCTTGGTATCAATTCAGATGGACTTGTTGGACGTTCAGGTGACACTGGACCAAGAGAACAATGGGAACCAGTGTTTCAAGATGGGAAAATGGCCTTATTGGCCTCAAATAGTTGCTTTATTAGATGTATTATATAGAAGCAAGAAGTAAAACAGCAGGAGAAGAAGAAATGATAAAGATTAGATCCTGTGCTGAAAGGGAAACCAAGAAAAAAGATGACATCCCAGAAGAAGACAAAGGGAATGTAAAACAATGTGAAATCAACTACGTAAGAAAATTTCAGAGTTTCCAAGACCATAAACTAAAATCAGTAAAGAAGACAGTAAAATTCCTAAAAAGGCACGAAAAGATGGATTTTTGCATGAGACACTTCTGGATAGGAAAGCCAAATTGAAAGCTGGTAGATACTGCAAATGACCAGGATTTTTGTTTCTGCCTACTTTTTGTTTCTTCTGAATAAAATACTCTGTTGCAGTGCTTTATATGTTAAAAAAAAAACAAACAAAAAAAACACCTTACAATACTATTTGGACCTATGCAAAAAAAGCTTGCTAGCCCCTGTACTACCATAGTCATTACACAAAGACCCCCACGTAATCCTAAAGCAGAAAATTAAATGTAAGTCTTAAACAGTTTTCCTCTAAATACTACCTTACAACTTGTGATTTAGTAAAATTTGTACTTAAGAATAGTATTCACAGGAAAATCTACCTGAAGGGAGTGTTTGTAGGCTCCAGTAAAGCTTTGTGGCGGAGAATTGCAGGACCTGCAGACAAACTCTCTTCAGAGGTATGACCAGAGATATAGTTTTGAGGTGGTCCACCATGGATTTCAAGTCGTCGAAGAAGAACTTGTTCCCAACACTGAAGAGTTTTTAGAACCGCGTGACAAAGTGGTGAACTAACTGGTAGCTCTAGAAGGGGAAAATATATTTGACTCCCATTTGTCTTCTGCAACAAAATGCTACATTTCATTATAAGAAAGCCTGAGATAAGTTATTAACACACATTTTAATAGGGGAGATGTGGCATGGAAATTCAGCAGATTGAAAAAAAGTTTGCTCTCACGTATCTAATAGAATGATAGGCTCATTTAAAGACAGTTTTAGTTGAAAGAAACCTATTACAACAGAAGTCTTTAAGCTTTTTCTTAACTATTCAAAGAAATATACTGAATAAAAACCAAAGCAGTCATACCATTAGTTCATAATAAGATATTTATTACCTGCAAGATCATGACCTGCAAAGGGATAGAAGATTTTCAAATTGTTGAGCACCAATTGTACCATCGCCAATCGCATCAATGACCAACTAAAAATAAAGCAAAAATGGGTCTGTCAAAGATTTACACAAGGATTTAGCTGAGTATATCACCTTTGACTCAACAATTCCACTATTAGGAATCTATCCTGAAGATATACCTCTATAAGAATAAAACAATATACATATGCAGTAACTCAAATCACTATTATTTGCAATAGCAGAAGAGTAAAAATAACCAAACCATCTATCAGGAAAGTATTGGGTAAAAACTCCAATTATGAAGTACAGAATTTTACAGTAACCATAAAAATAATGACTTAAAATCTCTAAGTGTTAATATGGAGAAAATGCCAGTATGTATTAATAATTGAGAATTAAATTTTGAAACATTACATATGGGGTACTATTCTCTAAGCAAGAAAGTAGGGGAAATAAAATTATATATATGTATTTGTTTATCTTTGCAAACAGAGGAACAAACAGAAAGTAATATAAATAGTTATCCATAGATGGTCTAGAGAAAGAATTGAATGAAGGACTTCTCACTTCGAATTTTTAAACAGTTTGACTTTTTAAAAAAGTTATTTCAGCTACTCTTTGATTTCAAGTAGAAAAGATTACCCCTAACATCATTAGTTTTTAAAGTATTTTTTCATTATGGTAAAATACACACAAAACTGACCACAGTAACCATTTTCACATGTGCTATTCAACAGCAGCAAGCGAATTCACACTGTTGTGAAACCACCATGAGCACCATCTCCTAGACTCTTCATCCTGCAAATCTGAAACCCTACCCTCATTTGACAATAACCACCCATTCCTTGTTCACCTTTTGGCAACCACCAACTGTAAGTCTCTCATTACCTTCGTGTGACAGGCTTACTTCACTTAGCATAATGCTCTCAAGGTTTGTGCAGGCTCTTATCACATGTCAGAATTTTCTTTCTTTTTAAGGCAGGATAATTTCCCACTGGATGTTCTTACCATATTTTGTATATCAATTCATCTGCGAAGACACCTGGATACTTCTATCCTTGATTACTGTGAATACTGCTATGAACATGAACGTAGAAAGATCTGTTTGAACTCCCATTTTTATTTTGGGAAGCAGTTCCCAGAAGTGGAACTGCTAGGTCATATGGTAATTTTACTTTTAATGTTTTGAAGAACCACTATAATGTTTCCACAACAGTGATTTTCATCATCTTACATTCCCACCAGAAGAGCACAGAGGTTCTAATTTCTTCTCAATTCTGCCTATGCTCTTTATTTGGTAGTAGCCAGTGTAATCAGTGTGATACTGCAGCCCACTGTGGTTCTGCTCTGCATTTCCCTAATGATTAAAGCATCTTTTCATATGCTTATCAGTCATTTGGACATCTTCTTTGGAGAAATGTCTATTTAAATCCTTTAGTCATGTTTAAATGAGATATTTTGTTGTTGCTGAATTATATGGTTTGAATTCTGAGTCATGTAAATAAATGTTTTATAAGCGTTTTCAAAAAGTAAACCTCACTCAACTGAGAAAAAACACAACACACAAGTGACTAAAATTCTTGTAATTTTTCAGTAAAGGATTATGTCATTGTTCTTAATACATTTCTTTTTGAAAATTTATGTATTTTTAAATCACGCCATTAACATACCATGGCTTATTAAAATATATACATCTTTCAGATGTAAACAATATATCAAGCAATAGAATAACAGTATCATTCATGAAGGTAAGGGTGAACATTTTAGACCTCTATGAATTTTGTAATACACAAAAGCCTTTTAAAAGATGGTACTTATTGATATTTTAGACCTTTAGTGTTCTACTAAAAAGACATTAGATTTTCTAGGTAAAATCGTGGAACTTACCTTAGGATCCAAAAGACAAAGCACAATCTGAGAGTAAGATGTGTGAGGAAATTATAAATGGTCCACTCATAAATAATCAAAAGCTAACTGAGAAATTATTAAGGAAAGGAATTTAACAACTTCAACTAAAGAAATCTGACTTATAATATGGTTTTTGAAAAGAAGCTTAAAATAAAATATTCCACACCTATATGAATTTGAATTAGAATGTTCTTGGAGATGGAAATCGGAAGCTGAGACATCATCATCATCGCCACCACCATCATCATCATCATCACCACCGCTTTCCAGACTCTCCTCTGAGTCATATTCTGTTCTACTTTGGGAAGGGGGTAAAAAAGGCTAAAAAAAAAAAAAAGTTATGTAATTTATCATTAAAATATATGATCTAATATATTCAAATATATAGTGCAACAGTAAAAGTCATTTCATTTGTAAACATTTCACAAGAAAATAAAGTAACTAGTACTTGCCATACTATGCCTTTGACATCACTTCCACAATTTCTTTAATCATCCATTTAACAAAAAATTCTCAATTTTCTATTACGTAACCTAAAGTGTACTTGATATAAGAAACTTTAACATGGGTACAGACATTGCCCTCAGAGTTTACCTTTTAATGGTAAAGGTAGGCAAAACGCAGAACATTAAAACCACAAACATATTTTGAGATAGAGAACAGTAAACAACTGAGATAAGCTGATCACAGAATGCCTCTCTGAAAAAGTCGTATTTGAGACCTAAACGACAAAAAGCAACACACCATATGACAAGAGGGAAGAAAGCATTATAGGTAGTGAAAATACAATGCAGAAAAATTCTAATTGAGAAAGAGTCCGGAATGAAAAAAAGCTATTTGACAAAAGTCTCTGAAGCAAGACGATAAATGTTCAAAAAGGTTGAAAGAAAATAGCAAATAACAGCTCGGGCAGAATCCTACAAGCCAAAGGATGGACCAGAATGTACTACCAATGATGAGTTTTAAGCAGAGGATAGGTACTGAGATTTATAATTTCAGAATATTACTATGACCACTTTCTTATGAGGAAAAAAAAAAAAGACAAATAGCAAGAGTAGAAATAGACACCAGAAACTGATGCCAGAATTGGCAGTACAGGTGTTACTGATGGAACTGGAAAGAAATATCAGATTTAAAGAACATTTTTCTTTTTTTTTTTTGCGGCACCAGGGATCAAACTCACAACCTCACGCTTGCCAGGCAGGCGCTTACGCCACTGAGTTAAATCCCCAGCTTAAAGAACATTTTTAAACAGAGCACTAATTTACTAATAGATTGATAAAGTCTGACAAAGTAGAGAAAAAACAATGATTCCTGAACTTCTGGCTTGAGCAACTATAAGGATGAATATATCATTACTAAAATGGAAGAGCTTTAGACATGATGAAGTGCTCAGTAAAATAAATACCAAAAGCCTAAATCTTGAAGAAGATCAAGATTCAAGGCTCAACTAGAAGCACAAGGATGAAAAGAGCCTACAACAGAATGAACAGTAAGTTTAGAGGAAAGCAGTCAGAAGCGATTGGCATCAAGGGAATAGGAGACAAAAGAATTTCAAGGAAGGCGTGGTATTTAAATATTACTAACAGGTCAGACAAAATGATGATACAAAAAGGTTTCATTATATTTGATACAGATCTTAACTGAATTTCTAAAAGAGCAGTTTTTGTGGAGTAACTGGTAAATGAGTAAGTACAAAATGGAAATACTGTAAAGCACTAGAAAGAAAACGTGGGAATGATTTTGAAATGCTGAAATAAAAGATGAACAACAAGCAGAGAAAGGGCAGCGACTAGAAAGAGTTTTAGGGTCAAAGCAGAGGTTTGGAGTGGGAGATAATATAGTACATTTGTGTCCTGAACAAAAAGAGCAAATAGAAAGGAAGAGTACCTAAAGCGCGGGAGAAAATAAAAAGGACAGGATTCAGAATAGAAATGTAGAAAATGGTCTCTGATAGGACAGAGTTTTCCTGCATAGTAATAGGAGGAAAGAGTAAAATATGAACAAATATAGACTGGATTATACTTTTATGTCAGGATGACAAAAGACTTTTGTCTGATTCTATGTTTGGCTTATAAGGTGAGGCCCATGAGGATGGGGAGCTGGAAATTTAGCTTAGTGATACAATGCCTGACTAGTATGCATAAGGACCTAGGTTCAATCTTCAGTCTCCAGCACCACACCCTCCAAAAAGTGGAGAGGATAGAACAGAAGATGTAGGAGTTTGAAAAAAGCTGCAAAATCTTGGGTCTAGGGAAGCACAACGAGAAACATACCAGGGAGGGTAGAATTTCCAAAGCTTCTGAAACAATGATTAAGGAGCTTGGGAAGTCTTCTTGCCAAAAGGTAACAATAAAACTGAACTAAGCTTTAAAAAATAGCCTCGGGAAATTGTCCAAATGCACACAACATAGAGACACATTTATTTAAGATCCACTAAGTTTTGATGAAACAATGAGAATCTGGCATGCTGGTCAGGGAATGTTCTCGTTCCATCTCAACATCGATGGGCATAATTTTACCAAAGCCAGCAGTGAGGACTAATATACTGACGGGCAGCCTAATCATCAGGGATATATTCTAGAATTGTGTTGTTAGGCAATTCTGCTGTTGTGCAAACATTACAGATTGTACCTAAACAAATTTAGATAGACTAGCCTACTACACACCTAGGCTATAATAGCATATGTTGTTGTATATACACTCCATCAAAGGCAGAACATCCTTACGAGATGTAATGACCACAATTCTGTAATTCTATCTCTCAGCTAAAGGGGCTCTTTAAAATTTCATGTCCATGAGCGTTATCAAGTACCAGAGATCTCAGTATCAAACAATTTGGGAGGTTAAAATCTCAACTAGCCTGACGTTGTGGTGTTGACTAAAGTAAGGGCACACCAGCAGGAAATTTAAAAAGGAGATCCAGGAATAAGACAGCTAAATAAAACCTTGCTAACCAACAGTCTTGTATCTAGCAAAATTATTCTTCAACAGTGAAGAGGAAATAAAGATACTGTATTCTCAAAAAAGTGCCTAATAACTATTTGCTGAATGAATGAATGACTTCTGCAGAGACAATGAGGAACAAAGCAACACAAATGCCCTTCAATTCCTGAAGCATCTAGGACAGTGGTGGCAAAACTATGGTACTGTGTGCCACAATGGGCTGTTGGTTATCCTGAAAGCCCTAAAAGGTTTGCCATCACTGATCAACGACATGAAAAAATAAAAGCCACAGCCTAACAGGCCAGGGGAATGGTTTTGTCAGAGAACAGACAGATGCTAATTAATGCAAAGTAGTAAAAAGAACATCTAGAAATTGATGATGTGAGGGATTTGGCTGGGCACATGAAAACGAGATACACAGAGATATAGTATAGATACAGAACTTGATTTGCACAGAACTATAAAAATTAATATACAAGTAGAAATCACACAAAACAATCTTAACAACCAGTGTTAAAAGGTACAAATGTTCTGTCAACTTTAAAAATATCTGTTGAGAACCCTCCAGCCCAGTGAGCAAGCCTCAGTGCAGTCCAGGGAGAAGAAACCACTCCCTGAGGCCCCACCGCTATTGTCAACAGGTGAGCACTGTTGGAACGCTGCCAGGGCCTCGGAGTGGAGGAGCCAGGTGCCTAGTCCAATCCCCTGCAGTGTGGTATGGACAGCTGGTGCAAGAAGCACCGGGGACTCAGCAACTGACTGATTCAGAGGAACACAGGAAAATGTCGGGATGAAGAAGCAGGCTGTGGTCTCTGATCTCCAACCTGCCCAGGGCAGGTCCAGGAGACATGGGCACTGAAGAGATTTTAAGTCACACACCTGAAATTTCTCAGGAGACCGCAACTGAAGTAAAGAAACAACTTAGTGCTTATACTGTTTGATTAATTTTGCATGCCTATTCCTCAATCCGAACAAGTTCAGCAGACATAGACACAGAAGAGATTAGAAGCCACACACCTGAAATTTATGAAATGGTAGCAACTGAAGTAAAGAAACAATTTAGTGCTTATATTGTCTAACTTTGCATGCCTATATCTGGTAATCTTGAGTAACTATTTAGAGAGTAACAATGTGCTATATAGTAACTAGTGGTAATTTCCCACTGTCTTGTTTTTGAAATACAGTATCATTCTCATAGTTTTGTTTCATTTTATTGTTCTAGTCTCTTTAAAAATAAAAAAAATAAAAATACCTGTTAAAACATAAAAAACTCTTTTGCTGTTGATAATAGCATTTGCCTTCTTCTAACTTTATAACTTTGGATATGAAGCATCTTTCCTACGCTTTAACAAACTCATCCTACTTCTAAGTTTTTATCAGTGTCTAGGCATTTTATTCTTTGCAGTTTTAATGCTATGAATCTACCATAATATAAAGATTTTTTTTGTTGTTGTTGTTTTTTTTGGGCAAAAGTGACTATCTCCGGAGTGTCTTCCTTTCCTCACAACTGTTTTCTTTATTTATGTTGGTAAGTTTACCTTTACTAAATACCACTGTTAGCCGGGCATGGTGGCTCACACCTGTAATTCCAGCACTCGGGAGGCTGAGACAGGAGGATCGTTGTGAGTTTGAGACCAGCCCGTGCTACAAAGTGAGCTCAAGGCCAGTCTGAATGGCATAGCGAGACCCTGTCTCAAAAAGACAAGGGCTGGAGATCTAGCTCAGTGGCCTAAGTGCCTGCCTGGCAAGTGCGAGGTCATGAGTTTAATCCCTGGTGCAGCAAAAAAACAAAACAAAACAAAACAAAACAAAACAAAACAAAACCCCACTGTTTATATACCTAGAATCTTTTAATTGACATCAATGTCAACACTCCCACAGATGGGTATTTTTTCTAACTTCATTTCTGTTTAATTTGAATTTCATTCTCAGTACTATCACTTTTTTTTTAATTTTCATCTTAGTTGACCAATTTCCTCTTTTGATTATCTCATTTTATAAAACATCATATGTATCATGGGAGATAAGAAAGCAAGACAACTACATGCTGTGATACGTGAGGTGCTAAGACAGACTGCAAAGAACTGACCTGACTAGAAGTTGAGCCTGAGGTACGTGGTATTTACACAGTGATCTGTGAAGAGTTACAGCCCCACTTGTATTTTATGCAATTACTTACATTTAATATACTGTGGAAATCAAGTTTGTTGAGGGAGTATGTTTATTTCCCTGAAAACTGAAGCTGAAATGTGTGTCTATTACAGCAATGCAGGATGGTGCCGTTAGTGCTAAAACAGAATGAAGGAGTAAGGATGTGGCTGAGTGCTTGCCTAGCATTTTCAGGTACTGGGCTCGATCCTCAGCACTACCCCCAAAACAGGTATGACTGACAGATGACCAGGGCACTTTGATTTCTGGTGGTTGTGATTCCTTAACCACTATCAAGTACATTAACACTAGCAAGTACTTAACTGTGTACTCCTTTTATTTAACAACTTACATAAACAAAATACAAAACAAAACAAAACAAAACAACTTACTCAAATAAAACTTTTCTAAACCAGAATAGGAAAATATGTGGAAGCACCAATAAGCACACTCACTTGAAACACCTTCATTTCCCTTTGATCATGTAAGTACTGATCTCAATAACACTTCTGTTACCTTGGCTATGAAATAGTCCCAGATACTGAGCTCAGGTGGGATGAACTTCTCTTTGACTGCCAGGGACTCCTGGCTTACTGGTGGTGAAGAAGAGGTCAGTGGGACAGATTCTCTGCCAGATATTTTTGATGGCTTAAAACGTCTGTTTTGTTTTTCTCCTTCTTCAACTAGTGAAGAAACTAAGAAGAAAATAAAATATTATTAAAGTAGATAGTATTTTCAATAGATTTATTTCACCTGACTTTTAAGAACTAGGGTTAACTGTAAATAAGTACTTACAGAAAACCAAGACAGGATTACGAAAGTATACAGAAGGTAAGAAAATGGATTAGGGAAAGTGTTAAAAAAAATTACCTTGTATATCAAACTCTGGTTTTATTGCAAATTGCCTATCATTTTCTGAATGTTGATTTATTTACCATACATGAAAGGTAATAGGATAGAATGTCTGCATGTACTCCAGTCCACAATTTTCCATTATAGGAAATTTTCTATATCCTTCTACTTTATGGTATTTTTGGAGACAGGACTGAACCCAGGGCCTCATACATGCTCAGCACTGCACCAACTCTATTACTGAACTACAACCTCAACCCCTGTTTTGTTTTTTTCAAAGAATATTATGGAATGTTAAGGTTAAAGACAACTCACTTTTGAGATTCTTCATTAATTACTTAGCATTACAGCCACACATAACACTACATTTCTCTTTAGAAAATATTTCAAAATTCAAGTACTATAGCTACTTAATTGTACAGATTCAGTATTTTGGAAATGGCTTAGGGATGGAGTTTTCTAGTCCATGGAATGAAAAGGAAAAAAGATAATATGGAATCTTTATTTTTCTACTTTCTGAACACTCTACAGTTAGTATTCTCATGAAGTCATTTTACTTTAGAATACTAAAGACATTAATGACACAGAGTATTAACTAATGTTCTCTTATTTTGTTATTAAATTTTCTTTCTTTTTTTCCAGAACCAAGGATCGAACTTGCAACCTCGCACCAGGCATGCACTTATGCCACTGAGCTAAGTCCCTGGCCCTTGTCTTTTTTTGAGACAGGGTCTCACTATGCTGTCCAGGCTGGCTTTGCGCACACTCTGTAGTCCAGGCTGGTCCCAAACTCACAACGATCCTCCTGTCTCAGCCTCTTGAGTGTTGGAATTACAGGTGTGCGCCACCAGGTTCAGCAAAATTTTATTTTTTTGTAAAAAAATTTTTAATCCATACTGGGTCCTAAAATGCAAATCACCAATAGAGAATCAAGGACCTGGTACATAGACATGATCTAGTAGCCAGGCAAATAATTCAAATTAAGGCACATCACTATTCTCCTTCAATGATTCCAATAGTGCTTACTTACTTTTCAAAGGAATACAAATATTCGTGCTGTAATACAACTTCATTTTACTGTTGGTAACTACTCAGCTTCCAGACAAAGAATCATATGCAATACATGGTCAAGCTGAGTGTAATATAATTTGGTTATTTCAGAAAACAGAAGAGATGAATAAAGTATCAGTATCATAAGAATATTAAATCAGGTATAATTATTAATCTTTTAAAAAGAACTATCATATTAAACACATATTTTTCTTTAATCCTAATAACATATGATAAACAATAAGTGAGTTTATGACATATCTCCTGCATAATTAACATAAATTCTAAAACTAAAAGAGAACCTAGATGTAGAGCTTATAAATTACAAGGGTCATGAGGAGACCTGTAAGTGGCCAAACTAAGGCATGCATGGGGAAAAAAAAAATCAGACAGTCATGTCTGAATATAAATTTTTACAGTATATTTCTTTACTGCTTTGACCCAAAAAAGTAGACTTCTATGTCAAGATAACATATGGTACAAATATACCTTCTTTTCTTTAAGTTTTCTCTTCACCCTAAGCACATACTATACTGTAGTTTTCTTAGAATTGTAAAAGTAACTCCCAAAAGACTAAGAAAAAAAAAGGAAAAACAGTTATAAGCCTACATCTAAGAAATGGGAAGTACTAAGGAATAGGAAAAATAACACCACTTCTTTTCCAACCCAGTACTGTTTGAACTCAGGGCTTCTCCCATGTTAGGATAGGCTCTACCACTGAACGACATCTCTATCCCTTTTTAAATTTTATTTTGGGACACAGTCTTACTAAGTTGCCCAGGCTGGACTCACACTTTCGATCATCCATGAAAGTACTGAAAATTTGAATGGAGCATATGCATTTGTAATATATTATTCATCTCTAAGAAGGAAGAAAATTTTATTACATGCTGCAAATATGGACAGACCTTGAGGATACTGTTTATTACCTCACATATATTACTGTGACTAAAATTACAACATAAGGTGTTTAAGTTAACATTTATTTTTTTGAGTATATCATTATGAATCAGACACAATGGAATATTCTGAACATAGATTTAAAAATCATTTCTTTAAAGACTGTACTTAGAAGAACCACCTCATTCCCTACTTCTTAATCTAAGACACTATTTTATCTAGAAGGCCCTAGTGAATATACCAGAGAGCGTGTGATACCTCACGAGTGTAAAATCCTGGATCTTCAAGTTTAGTTTCAAAATGTAGGGCGAGAGAAGAAAGTAAATTATTTAAACAATGGTTTAAAAACATTTTATATTGAAAAAATACATTATGAAGAAGAGTTTTGTAAGTTTAAGATAAAATAGATTTTAAATCTATTTCTTGCTTAGTCTACAGCCTCGTATTATTCATTCTCCTTTATCATAAGGGCACTTCAGATAAAAAGATTAAGAAGTACAAATATATGTGAGCATAAATTAAATATAAAACATAACTGCACAAGTAAACTTCAAAGACTCCAAAATGGAAAAGATTAAAAAAGTGGTAAATTAAAGGTATTTCTTATTCTTTAAATAACAAGA